>OZ038374.1:54156876-54362868 GCA_964036015.1 Leptarthrus brevirostris
GTGCGGATAAGCAACGTGAAGTTGCCGCAAGATGTTCAAGTGGCACGCGCTAGCTGGCAGCACGTCCTAGCTCGTCGGTATGGGATGTAGGTCCTTGAACATCCGATTCACACATCTATAACAGAATTCGCGTGCCTGTGGCGAGAGAAGGTTGTGGACTCCTTCTCTCAGGTCTGCCACAAAAAGAAAAAAAACGAAAAAACAGAACTTGAAGGAGGAACAACAGGTCTGGTGTCACCAGTTGTTCCTAGCCGCCCTGAACTATCTTGAAAACACAAACAAAAGGAAAATTACCCCCATAGCGATAGTTCAGGTCACTAACCCACGCCATTCCTGTACCTGGCTAGGGTACAGGCTCAACCTATAAAAGGGTGCTGAAATGAAAAAAACGACAAAACAAAAAAAAACAATTAGGGCAACAACATTATGGAAAAGGAGGAGGAATGAGGGAATCTAGAGGGGAAGAAGCTTCTGGAGTCCTGAAATTAAAGATAATATTTAATTCATCTTATTAACGATATATTCATAATAATGAAAAAAAACTAACATAGTCTGTACAATATATCCACAATAAAAAAAATCTATCATAGTCTGATACAGTACGTCTTAATCTTTATCCGTTATAGTCTGCAAATGTAA
This sequence comes from Leptarthrus brevirostris, assembly GCA_964036015.1. Lineage (NCBI taxonomy): Eukaryota > Metazoa > Arthropoda > Insecta > Diptera > Asilidae > Leptarthrus > Leptarthrus brevirostris. The sequence continues at coordinate 54,157,516 of OZ038374.1, forward strand.
CCCTACACAGTGAGATTGACTACTATTGCCTAATTAAGTTTTATCGCATCCTTGTTTGTTTGCAAATTCATCCACGTAACTAGCTGAGTTCGCTTTTGATCAAAGTAAATTCAAATGAACGTAAAAGAAAAAGATTTTTATAATATCTAGCTAGATATTAACGGCGGAACTACGCGCGACTAAGATGCGTAAGTATCACGGAATATAATTTGGTTAAATCATAACTTACTCGTAGATGCGCAAACAACATGCTTATGCTATTGAACCAGTAGTGTAAACAAAATAATTTTAATTTATGGTTTCTCTAAATTAGTCTTTAGTTTGCTATTTACATATTTCGAGAGAAAGACCTGCCATACCATAATCTCTTGCCTACTTAGGCCAATTGCTTAAAATTCACGCAAATGTAACAATGAGAGCCTCAGATAATATTCTTCCCGTATAACGAAACTTGCAATCGTAAATATATATGTATAATGACAAGTATGTACTATAAGGAAATTTAAGTTTAATAATAATTTAAGTGAAATTCATGCATATCACGCCTAAACATTTCAATCGGCCGTGTTCAAATTTCAGCAGCCCAAATAAACTTTAAATCTAGATTAAGTTAATTCAAATGATTATGTATCTACTTGCATAAGCTATGAAAGGTATTATTGAAATAATTATATATCTACTACATAAGATATGAAATATTTTTATATAAAAAATACGAAAACTAACCTAGAAGAAATCTCTTACTAAACTTCTAAACTTCTTATAAAACTTAAAAGTTCCATTACAGCTAAGGACGAACGCTTCTGGTTAAAAATATGTTTCTTATTGGTTTTGACCGTCTCTTCATTTCGCACGAAAACTAGTTAGCAATTGTTTCACGAATCCTTTACACATCTTTCAACCGACAGCTTATTTGGTTTCGTTTCGTTCTTGTACTCAAGCGAAATTGAATTTTTCTTATAAATTATCTGATAAACTAAAAACACTATATGTCTAGGTAATAAAAAAACCAATTGGATAAAATCCTAACCGCGATGGTGTATTGACGTTGAAGTAAAGTGTAGCTATTGAACTTACATGCAATTCTATGTTAGATTTTTGATGCATGGATGGGGCTGTACTCTTCTCATGGAACCCGAGTAATTACGGGGCTTTCCTTCCTTTGATGGATCACTTTTAACCAATTCTTTGGGGACACGAACCTCAACCAGGTCTTATAGTGGTTTGCTTGCCTTGATAACCTGACTAGGGACAGGGGTTAACGATGCCGCTGAGCGTGCCTGGACATTCCCGACATTAACTCGCTGATAGTAATCAGCCCCAACGGCCTCAAGTTTTACTTGCTGTGTTACGTACTCTGAAATTTTTATAAAATTGGTAACCTCATTTATGTAATCTTTTTGGTTTTTAGGTAAAATTACCGCTTTGGACAATCAGAAGGAATGCAATTTAATGAAGTCGATGTTATCCCGCGTTTTCCATTTGCTCTTTCTTCGGGAATATCCGTCGGGCTGCGAGCCAAAAGAGTTTTTTTTCCTCTGCCTTGTGTTTCTACAAGTGCAGATTAATGCGTTAAGCACATTCTGAACCAGGATGGTTCAGATAAATTTAGAATATTAAATTAAATTGAAACTTACCTCTGTGTGTAGATCCTAACCTGCTAGCTGTCACGGAATATTTGTTATCTTCTTCTTCTCATGAAGAGATTACATCCGTGGCACAGAGCAGGGATGACAACCACAGAGTGTGAAAGGGTATGTTTATACCAGAAAAGGATAAGGTGGGCTCACATTACAAACTCTATTTTTTTAACAAAATTAAAATTTTTTTTTTGATGCACTTTAACTAAACGAATTTTTATCTCTCTCTCTCTCCTCGTCGTCCTTCCGTAGGGCGGCCATGAACATCGCTACGTCGGTGGGTGGGGTCCTCACGATGAGGTGAGTGGCCCTCTCTCTCTTTTCAGGTCGTTATTGGGCATCTAGAAGACATAGGCCCCCATGCAAGGGGAGTCATGACACCAGACTCCCCCAACGATATCCGGTAAGTCGAGCAACGCCTGCTCATATCCTCTTCCTCCTGTCATGTTCCTGTTTTTTTTTTGGTTTTTTCGAAGTTAAATCCTCTTTGGTCTTTTTTTTCTCTAGTTTTCTTACTTTCGCGGTTTTTCTCTTTTTCTTTATTTCATTTTTTTTCTCATCAAATTTTTTGTGGTTTTTTTTTTGTTCGTCCCACCTATCCTATATCCCTCGGCATGATTCATGTGCTTTTGTTACGCGACCGCGTAACTGCATCTGCTGACAGGTGAATGTCCAGCGGAGGCCGTGATCCTGGCTGACATCAGCTGACTTTCAGTTGATGTCTTCCAGAGTCATAGCCTGCCTTGGGCAATCATCCAGCAGCAGTGTCGGTCCCAGCTCGCAACACATTTATGAAAATTCTTTTAAAATCATTATAACATGAAATTTTATTTATTTTTGAATTTCATTAAAATGACAATGATAAATGAAAAGACGGTCACGTAAACATCTGAAGCATCCAAAGCCTTAGAATATATAACAACAGGAAAGGCCCTTATCTGTGAAACCGTGTACGTGTGATCGGCATTTGGCTTTAAAGCGCCGAAGCGCGAAGAACTAATAAGGAAGTGCCATAAGCTCAGAAAACTCTTTAAGTTGTGGAATTACACTTTCTTGTGTAAGTACACCATTGAAGTAACACAAATTTAGAATTTTAGAAAAGGGATCGGGAAAAATATATATACATACCCTCAATTTGTTATGTGAGCCAGATAAGTTAGCTGTGATATCTCCGGGACAAGGTCAGTCGGTGCACCAACTCTAAAGACCGTGTCGGGTGGCACTGCTGCTGTCAGCAGCAGTAGCAGTAGGGTGTTCTTATGGTCCATTCCGAAGCACGTGACACAACCGGTCAGAGGAACAAATTTTGCTGCCTAGTTATCTCTAGTCCCAATTCTGTAGTGCCATCTCGAGGGCAGCACGATTAACTTGTCTTCTAACCTACGAAGAAATAACTAAACGGACCGGCTGGAAACGCAATTTTTTGAAGCATCTCACAACTCCAAACCTACGAGGAAGAAACTAATGGAGATGCCCTTACGTATATGTATACGCTGATTTTCCATGGCCAGATTTTAATGCGTGTGATGTCAAAATTAAACGTTGTGCTGTCAAATGAACGAAGTTCTGTCACTTTTCTGTTTACTTGACGCGATAAAATTGTTGACCGATTTAAAAGTTCTGATTAAATGAATTTGGTGTAATATATATCATTACAAAATTTATATTGTTGAAGTGAAAGAAGATTTATATACACTTTAACTGAAATTGTTAATTAAATAACCAAGGTTTTAGTGAAAACTTATTGTGAAGTGCATAGTGGAATTTTGTCCAAATAACACCCTGTTCTGTGAATATTCTGCACTGGTGGATGGAGAAAAGTTTATCTGGCAGGGGTTTCCGAAAATTTTTATTTTATCAATATTTATAGATTTTTTGATCGTTAAATTTTATATTTATGTAACTATGAATTATGCAGTTAATAAAATAGAAATATTGACATTGATAAGTTTTCTTGTACTTTAGATTCCCAAAATATGTAGTTTTACGACAAAAGTGGCTTAAAGTTCTTGGAAGAAGATTTTCAAGACGAAGACTTATTTCAACGAGCGCTGAATATTTTCAATAACTGGAAATGCTTTTTTCAGTAGCAAAAGTTCTTGGAAGTTAAATTTTCATACTAGAAAGGGAAAAGTGATTTGTTCAGAGCATTTTTAAATCAAAACCTATTTCAGCTCAACGAATGAGGCTAGGAAGTGATACAAATTAAATTGAATATTTTCGATTACTGGAAATACTGTTTGCAACTAATCTAATCTTTTCTGAAGAAATCCACACAAATTAAATGTGAGGGAAAACATTGTAATCATTGAGCCATTGGGCGGATTAAATTAATCAAATTTAATTGAATTCGTAATATTAGGCAATTTTTATAGCTTGATATTTTATTCAAAAATCGGTATACTGATTATTCTTTTAAATAATGCTGATATTAAGAAGACGAACTTCCAATTTTATATGGTAAAATTTGTATTTACATTTTGTTTATTTGAACGTGTCTAAGTTGTTTAAAAAACGCGCCAAGAACCCTCTCAAGCAAAATAATTTTGCGCCGCCTGCAATGCCGTTTTACTGAGTGTGGGAAAGATTAAGCCATGAACTGACGAATTTCACGCACACACATTAGGGCCAAAATGGTCTGGTTTTTCGATAAGTTTACATTGCTTCTTATGGCAGCCGGGGGGTGATTTTTCTTTAAACTCATCCTAATGCCTAAACTATAACTTCTATGAAAAAATTGTTTTGTTCTACGTGATGTAAACAAAACAATCTTTCGAATGAAGTAAAAATATTCATACCCTACTTAAGAAAATAATAAACATTTTTAAGCCTAAAAGTGCGGAAGTGGAAATTTAAAGAAAATACAAGCGACAGAGCATGGTCGGACCATGACTTACTGCTTGCGTTTAGGATGAAAATTTGGTTTGCGACTAAAATTTCACGTTTAATCAAAGATTTCTTGTTATTTTGCTTAATAAGGTGTACATGTTTTTACTTTATTAGAAAGATCATTTAGTCTGCTTTAAGTTAATATAAGACTAATTTTTTCATATAACTAATAGTTTTGGCGCTAGGGCGAGTTTAAGGAAAAATGTCCCCCTGGCTACCATAAGAAACAATGTAAATATGACCATTCAGTCAGACCATTTACGACCACATGTAAAAGTCCAGTTCATGACGGTGGTTTTGGTTTAGGGCATCTCCATTAGTTTCTTCCTCGTAGCTCCGAACATACTTTCCACTACAAACGCATTTTGAACAAAATACGAAAATAAATTTTCCTTTCTACTTTTAATTAAAATTGCTTAGTAATTAACTTTGTTTACACGTTTAGAGCTTATTTACTACCCATCTGTAGCGAAATATTTTGAAGAAACTTCCGTATGAAATGATATTCCGAGCAATCGGCGATGGTCGCGATTTTCACACTTTTGCACAATGCACGACAATTTATTTAGTTTATTTTACAATGGAAACAATTTTCACTTCCTTTATGTTTGAATTCATTAGATTTTTTTCACAAATTAACATTCTTTAAAGCGTGCGAACATAAAAGAAAACTTTCTTCTTATTGACGAAATTAAAGTCGCCCTTTCGTCCCCCATACTGCCTCCACAAAAGAGATGCTTCACTCACATACAGGATTTATACACGGTATAGCCGTTTAGTTCTTTCTTCGTAGCTTCTAACTCCGAATTGACGTTTCGTGCAGTGTCATTTGCTCGGGAATAAAATATGCTGCCGTGGATGTGCAATCTGATACGGTCGGCAGCGAAATAATTTTGCTGCTATCAATGCTGTCGGCAGATGTGCAATCTGATACGGCTATACTGCTGGCGTTTCAAACATCCACAAATTTGAGTTGCGTTTTGACGGACAGATGTCGCCTGGCAATGCTGTAAACTTAGAACAGAAAACGAAAGGAAGTGCAATACCGTGTATAAATCGTGTACGTGTTTTTCGATTTTTTGTTCGTTGGAAAGGTGTGGGAAGGTAAAGAAGGTATATAGAGAAAGTACTGCCAACTCGATATACCAAATTAAGAAAACAAAAACTTCTTCCCTTCCATATGGTCACTATTGGCGCTATTTTTCGTGCCCTTTTGCGCACCATGTACATTTACAAATTTGCTGTCAAATCCAAATTTGCTGTCAAATCCAAATGACAAATGACGCGAGTATGTTTTCTCAGAATATCAACAAGCTCACAGAACAGACGAGCTAGAGATGAATGGGTTGTAGAAAAATAAGGATTTTGGTCTAATTGCCCTTCTAGCTTTCTTGACGAATGTCAGTTATAATTTAGAATTTGCCAAATCGCAAATTGAGTGGATGAGCGATAAACTGATGAAAACCAGTAAAGCATTTGCCACAATTTAATCGAATTAAGCAAAATCTCAAGTCCTAAGGTTGTTTGAGCAAATACACCTGATGTGAAAAGTGTATTTACCCAAGATCTTTTTGTACAATTGGCTGGGAATATCAATAATAGTATAATATTAACAACAAGGTAATTTATTGAAAAATTTTAAGCCTTTTTGAAATTTACGGTATTTCCAGGACTTCGCCGGGAACACTTGCTCTGAAATTTATGTTTACAAACGTGTAGAACTAGAGGGGGCAGAATTAGAAGAATATCTTCGAACACAAGAGTAAAAACATAATAGTCTCATAGTTAAACGGGATTTAGATGATACCAATTGTGATTCAGATGATGATCTTGAAATGAATGTTATCACGGGCAAACATGGTATTGTGAACGACCTCATACTACATTTTTAAATCAAGCAGGAAGCAGAATGAAATGTTTCCTTTTCAGGAAGAAAGAATTAAATGCGATGAATATGGTGAAATAATTCAACTTGATGACTATCGAATTGCTGATATAAATCCAGGCGCTTTGGTCGAAGAAAATAAAGAAAACTTTTAGATCAAGCTGGAGGATATTAGAAACAAAGACTGAGAAAAAGGATAAAGGTATGTATGTTGTGAATGTAAAGAAAGAAAGACAAGCTAAATAACTCCTCTTTGGACTTATTTTAAATTATCTCAATTCCCTCTTAGATTTGCTTCCACTTGAGAAACCAACCAAATGTATTAGCAGCCGTAAATTGTTCGAAATCAATGCACAAATTCAGTTCATACATTTTGAAGTTCGATCGGATGGTGAATCAACATTAAAAATGTTATTGTCTATCTGCGTCCTCGACGAGTAAATGCCGACCTTTGGCGGCAGAAATTGTTAGAAAACATTGTCAACAAAATATTGTTCCTAGAGTTTTTATTTCGCAAAAAGGAGAGGTAAATTTTTTTTAAAGATTCCTCCAGCATGTTTTCACTTCAGATAGTTGATGCCATTACCGAGAAACACATTTATCAAGTGCGGCTAACTGAAGGTCTTGTATCCATGCTTGAGTTTTAACGAAGTAAAGATGCTGAAGTTGCTTGGGTTGATGCAATCTGTGTCAGAAATAAAAATATTAAAACCCCTATGAACGATGGTGAAATGGAAGTCGAAGATAAGCAAATTTTGACTTTGGCTCTTATGAAAAACAATAAAAGTTCAGAATTTGCTGGAGGCGTATTGTGGTGCAACAATGGCACACTTGCGCTTAGAAGAGTCTATACGGGTCGTGTTACGATTGAAGAATGTTTGTTTGAAGATTATTATAAAATAAGGGAACTGTTATATGAACAATGTGTAATTGTATAAGTGCGAATAAATATGTTTAGAAATAATATTTAAATGAAGAAAATGTTTTTCTTGATAATATGAGGAAACACAATTTTCTAAGTCCTTACAGTGCTTTACATATTGAGCTAAAATATTTAACTTCAATCAACTGAGAGATAGATTAGTTCAATACTTCGTAGTTGTCGCATCCTATAAGTATACAAGTCTTATTAATAATTTTGAAGAGCTTAAAATTATTATGAAGCATGAAGGTTCTGATGTAGTGTTACTTTCTGAAACACAAGTGAAGTGAATGACTGTAAAAATGAATTGAATCCCAGGCCTGCCGGGGAATTCGAATCGAATTTTTTTAAAAAGAGTGACGATAAGCAGAATTAACTAACTAAATGTAATCGAAACCAGTAATTCATTGCTTCCTTTTGTAATTTTCATGTGGTGTCATAATATATCTCAGAAAAGCGTGGCAATATGAAGTGCTATCTGAATATTTTATTTTATTTATTAAGATTCATCAAATACTGATACTGAAAACTAACCCTAACAAAGCTGATTCTCCTGTTGAGTTCTCGACAAGTGAAAATCAGTAAATTCAAGACGATTATTAAATAGACGACATAGATGTATATTATGGTATGCATGAGCCTATTATGCGTGCCATAATTTTTGTGGCGGTGGGGAATATGTTTATAAGCTATAATAAATTAATGTCAAATGTCGTTACCCGCAATTTTCTTCGAATAGTGCCTGTGGGTTCACGAACCCAGAATTTGGGTTATTCTGAATAATTTTCGAATTGTCTTTTTTGATAATTTTTTTATGATCAATGGGCAATGTTTGATTTGATTTGGAAATAGAAGGATATTGAAAATGATTTGTAAATTCAAAATTTTAAAAGTTTAAAATAACTTTAATGAAAGAAATACGGAAAAATATAAATAATACATGAGCATATTGTGAATTGTTCACGTCTAAATCTACTTCTACAGGATAATACATCATTTATATGAAAAAATGTACTAATTTTTACCCGACTTCCCAAAAAACAAAGGTTCTAAGTTCGACGCGTATTTTTTATTTTTTTCATAAAGTTTTTTTTATGTAACGCGTTGACCGATTTTGATGATTCTTTCTTTGCGTGGTAGAGTATGTTCTCCAATTGTACCATGTCCAAAAATTTTTTGGTGGGGTGGGGGTGAAACCTAACTTTGTAACGCGCGGACCGATTTGGTTGGTTCTTTTTCTGCTGTACAGAGTGTGATCCCGCATTGCTAATAGGGGTAAAAATTGATCTACGTTTGTGGAGGGGTAGTCTTACTTCGTAACGCGTGGACCGATTTGGATAATTCCTTTTCTGTTAGGTAGAGTATGTTTCCTGGTTGATACCACGAGAAAAAAATATTTAGGGTGCGGGGGTGAGGGTTTGGGGCGGAACCCAACTTTGTAACGTGGACCGATTTGGGTAGTTCTTTTGCTGTTGTAGAGAGTTGATCCCCATTGCTAATAGGAGAATAATTTGGACCCAGGGGTCTGGGCGGGGGTGAGGGGGAAACAGTATAACTTCGTAACGCGTGGTATTTATTCTAACAATAAATTACGTGAAGTGAAAAAAGACTTTTATTTTGAAACTTTAATTTAGTAAAAACGCTTACTAACATACTTCTTGATCTGAGAGGTCAGCTATATTGTTCGAAACTCCACTATATTTATAAAGCAGATATTATCTAAAAATCGTTTATGTTGATCATGCCTGAACGTCTACAGATAAGTTAAACAGTCTTAAAGGCAGTAATTCTTACGGCCTTCTTTTTGTAAGAGCATTTGCGTTTATTATTAAATCGACGGAACACACCACTACAGGAAAGGATATTTCATAATAATCATCTGACTCAGTCGTTCTCATGCACGTTAAAATCGACTATAGCGATTCTTTCTGCATGTGAACGTGTTAGCAGAACACCATTCTTTTATGGAGTTTTCGATGACTATTTGACATAAAGGTTGCTCTATCTCCCAAAGATTTTATTGCCTGAAATTATTGAAAAGTACCTAGAAAACCTGTGGTTTCATCAAGACGGCGCAACCTGTACTACAGCTGGCATGACAATTGGTCTTTTGCAAACAAAGTTTCCGCAACGAATAATTTCTCCTTTTGGTGAGTTCAAATGGTCGCCGAGATCGGATGATCTAACGCCCTTCGATTACTTCCTATGGGGTTCATAAAAGTAAAAATTTCCAAACGATTACAAAATTAAAGAATAATATCCAGCGCGCTGTTGGCGAAATAGAGCCAAATGTCACAAAGTCACCGAAAATTTTCATAAAAGAATGGTGTCCTGGCAATTGAGTAGAAGAGGTCATCTCAGCGATGTTGTGTTACACATTAAATTTCTATCTTTGTACTTCATGTTAAAATAAATATATTTGAACTTTTTTATTAATAAACGGGTTCTATTAAAAAATTAAACATAAACGTCTTATTTCGATACCCGACAACGAAGGAAAACGACACCCACGATTAATAGACTTGATATTAGTGAATACCTGTAATCTGACGTATAACCAAAATATTACGCATTTTAAATTAAGTTGTACTTAAAAAAAATAACTTTGCAAAATATTTTTTTATTCATTGCATCGCACGTTTAATATAACTCATGATTTACCATAGCCACCCATAAAATTACTTAAGCCGCCAAGGACTCCCTGTTGTAATTGTCTCATCATATTTTGCAGTCTTGGTATGACTCCCATCTAATAAAAAGTGTTCATAATAGAGATATAAATAAAATTAAAATGAGTGTACCTGTTACAATAATCGTGTATCATTTGTTGATTTAGTTTTGCAATTTGTGTAGGATTACGTTCTTTGACATGGCACCAGCCTTGAAAAGTCCCTTAACTCCGCCCATTTTCTTAACAACAGCAGCAAACTTTGTGTAGTGAGTAATAAGTGTTTTAACTTCTTTTTCTGTAACACCTGAGTTCTGCGCTGCTCTAGTAGGCTGTTTGCTAAATAATTTTGCACTGTCTCTGTTATCCAATTCTCCATCCGACATACTATCCATAGTCATTATTCGGTTTATTCGAGCCACCGATTGCTCTCCGCCTTTCTTCATAGAGTCCTGAGAGAAAGCTGGCATCATTCCCTAGAAGTGCTGTTACATTGTAGAGATATCTAATAATCTAAATTTACTGAGTCTTACCATAATCTGTGAAAACGGTCCCATTTTCATTATATTTTGAAACTTCGTACGTATCTCGAGTTGTAAATTGACCATATTTAATCTTTTCAAGTAGTTCCTCATTATCGTCCAATTTTAATTCGTTCGCTTTGTCAATAAGTCCTTCGATATCTCCGATGCCAAGAAGCTTACTTACTAACAGTTTGGTTTGAACGGTTCCAGATCTTCAATATGTTCCAATAAAGATAATTGAAGATTTTGTTGCTACAACACTATTTTAATAAACTATTTTCCTTATAAATGTTAACAAGATTTTAGGTCTGTTCGAGGAGACCACTCCGAGTGGCGCAGATCTCGGCTCGACTCTACTCGGATCCAAAAAGAGCGGGTTATAAAAGAGCAGCGCACAGCTTTACTCTAACCCGAGTAGCAAAACCAGATTGGTTGCAGCACTCCACTCTTAACAGCTGACTGTCACATTTTTAGAAAACAAACCTGTCTCTAATTTTTTTGCAGTATTTGGCGAGAATGTTAGACAAAATAGCTTTCCTCAAGAATTCACCATTGCAGCTTTATTAATTTTGCAGCACAATACTTTAATTTTAACTTGATTAACAAAAAGTCAAACACATCCAAATCACTCTATCTTAAACGTCAAAAAGCTGCACCTTATTTAAAGCAGGAGCAGAAAAGTTCGCGCTTAAGTAATCTAGATTGCCACTCTTTTTTCAAATAACATAAAAGGAGTATCATTCTTTTCTTACAAGTAGAATACAAAATGGCTCTAAATCACTCTTTTTGACTCTGAGTGGCATCAACGAACAGACCTTTTATCTAACTTACGCGTATAGAGAATCTCCACTTTTTGCATGTCCATCTAACGTTGTTATTATAACCGAACCAATATCTACTTTTTCTTTGAACGGTCAAGCTTGAGATTTACAAGCCTATCCTATGATATGGCTTTCAGTTTATATTAATTTATCACATAATATTGTATTGCATTCGCTACTGCCGACATTTCTTGAAACAACGATTCTTCTTGGTTATGTATCCCACTAGTATCAACAATTATTATCTCGAACCCTTCTTTCTTTAACATTTCTACAAAATCCTGGGCTATAACGACTGGATCAACTTCTGGCATAGAACGGTATTCGCGCTTTAGTTTCATTTTGTTCGATTTGATTGTAGGCACCAACCCGGAATGTGTGAGCGCAGACTAAAACAAGAGTTCCAATTTTTCTTTTTATAGTGATAAGCTAGTCGTTGTTTTTCCAGAACCTTGCAAATCTACAAACATTATGGGACGTCCTTTAATGGGTTGGTATGGTTTAACATCAAAGTAGCAAAGTATGTACCTTAATCAATTTCTTGAAGACTGCATATTGAATCATTCTTCGTTTGTTGAGTCGAAATCTTGGCAAATTTGTGACAAAAGTGTATGAATTATTATTTACGAATGCTATTTAGTGAATTTGGATAGACTAAGTTATATTATTGAATAAGAAAAATAATATATAGACATTTAAACAAAACAATTAAAATGATTTTTGATACTGAGGAATTGGTAGAGACTGTACGAATTGTACATATTGCAAGTTGTATAACACCTCATTTTTCGCACTTCTTCAATTAATTTTTCATCAAAATCCATTTTTCACTATCACTCTTTTATTACTGACACCATGTAATGTGTGTGCGGATTTTGTGCAACTTGAAGTTGCCGCAAGATGTCCAAGTGGCACGCGCTAGCTGGCAGCACGTCCTAGCTCGTCGGTATGGGGTCAGGGTCCTTGGACATCCTATCACACATCGCAAACAGAAGTTCGCGTGCCTGTGGCGAAGAAAGGTTGTGGTATCCTTTCTTCAGGTCTGCCACAAAAAGAAAAAAAAACGAGAGAAACAGAAACTTGAAGGAGGAACAACAGGTCTGGTGTCACCAGTTGTTCCTAGCCGCGCTGAACTGTCATGAAAATCTTACAAAACGAAAAGTCACCCCCCCTTACTGACAGTTCAGGCTATCAACCCACTCCTTCCCTGTACCTGGCTAGGGTACAGGCCCAACCTGTAAAGAAAGCAAACAAAATAAAAATAAAAATAAAATTCAAAACAAAAGGAAGGATGGGGGAGGGATGCTGGGGACAAGAGGAGGGAGAAGCTTCATGAGGTTACCTGAAATAAAGACAAATTAAGTTCAAATAATCATAATATATTGATTTAAAAAAAGGAGATAATCCAAACATCATGTAGGTTAACGACCGTAATCAATAAACGACCACAAAAAAATCAAACCTACATTTATAATATAATGTACATTGGAAATATGTATTTACTTACAACTTAATTGACCTATATTTCTAAACTTCGCGCCACCTATAACTCCATCATTTACAACGAATACAAACAAAATGTTTAATAAGCTTCAAAGCAAGGTATACTATTTGAACTGGTTAATTATCAAGAGAATAAGGTTGCTCAATGAATCAAAGTCTTGAAAATCACTCTACGATAAACTAGGCTATACGAGAAAGTAGCTGACAAGCTGTACGCCGGGGCCTTTTGTGCACAAAAATCCCGATGCAGTATTATAAGAATATCACTAGAAAAGCAAATCATCTATATATCTAGTTAGGATACGTCTCAATAAGATATACACGGGCAACCCAATTTAAAAGAAAATCTAGAAACATATTCAGTACATTGTTCTTTTGTCGTATCTTTACGTCGTTATCTTATCTTAAAATATGAAAATATGAGTAAGTGCTTAACCGCTTGAAAATTTTGGGTATGATTACTTCCTACTGATTAATTACTAATTGAAAAACATTTTCGGAACTTGACTTAAATATTGAAAGACTAACACGTCACTTGCTAATTCATCTTCAGACCCAATTTGCATCTTTTTTTTCTTTCATTCTTCTTTAAAATTAAACAACATACTAGGTTCTTGGAAGTTATCACTGCTTATTAACACGACTTGAACTGATTTATAATTTAGGATTTAACAAAAAGGGTGCAATAGTTGCATCACTGTGCAAAGCTAGATAAAGGCAATTCAGAATTTTTCTAACAGTTCCAACCCTACGAACTGATGGTTTTTACCTAAGCATTTTTACAGAAAGGCTTAAGGTACACCTTCCCTTTTTTTCTTTACAGCCCTAATTCTAACACATGCATTTAATCCATATATGACAAACTAAAGAACCTGTTTCCGCGTTTCCTTTAATCCAGGGTGATTTGCTGGCTGCTAACTTGGGCCACTTCCAGGGTGAGAGGGGATGCCCTAGCTTGTCCTATTATTTGGCGTACCGCTGGGCACTTAGTGCGGAGAATTCGCCTGCTTCGGTTTTTCTCTTATTTTTCTTCTCTTTTTTTTTTTTTTTTTTTTTTTTTTGTGTTCTATATAATTAAGCAAGTTAAGGACACAGCGTTCCTAATAATGGATCAATTACCTTTTTGTATGTAAATCCCGGTCGTGTCCCTAATCTGATATCGCGGCGTGCCTGCGAATTATGGGCACCGTGTGAGGTTAATTGGAGGCCAGGGATTGGGGCACAGGGGCCTTCACATATTTCCCCAGGATGTTCGCCTTGGTATAACTGCCTCAGCTTTTTCCGTCTCTTTATGTGATTTTGCTCACCTCCCCGTTTGAAATACGTATGGGTTTGGCGTGGGCTTATATTGCCGCTGCAGGTTGCGTCTGGCGGAATACCTGCCAATTTTCACCGAGTTTGGATATAATTCAGCAAATTATAAACGTAAATTGAATTATCTGAGCATGGATGGCTCAGATAATTAAAGAATTTAAATCGTAAAAAAAATGAAAATTACCTCAAGTAGTTGTTGTCTCCGGCGGCTGTCAGGTTGTTATGTGCTTCTTCTTAACGAAAGCACAGCATCCATGGCAGCTGTCGGAGGCAACAGCTACATAAATAATTGGTAACTTTACAACCAGGTGTGTAAGTGCCTTTACATTTCAGTGCACAGATGGCGCGAAATATTGTAAATACTGGCTCACATTACAACACAGGTCTCTCTCTCAAGGCCTGTAGCTCTAGCGTCCGATGAGAGAGGAGCTGAAGACAGGGAGACAGGAGTTGATCGTGCTCAATAGAGCCACAAGAACACTCCCAGGATCTGGCACTGGCACGCTGGTCGCTGGATAGCTGGTCACGTCCACTTCAAACAGGGAGTCAGCTCTTTCCCCTCCAAGCTCTTATGAGAAGCTGAAGAGCTCAGATCTTTCTCACTGCATGGTTAGAACAACGTGTGGCACGACCACGACCCTGAGAGTAAGTCTCATACTCTACCGACTGAGCCGGGCATTCCTGTCCAGGACGGCGGACGGACGGACTAACACAAAAAAAATTTCGGACTAGATAAGCGTGGACGGACGGACGGATAAGGTTGAGCTGTCTAAAATTGAAAGACTTTCACTGCCGGATGTCTTTAGCGTGAAAGATTCCGATAGACTTGCCTTGCATGTCTTCCAACTGATACAGGCTTTGTCCAACCCTCTTGACAATTCTGGCCTTATTAAATTTATTGGCCAATTTTGCACTTATGCCTTTCTCCATGTCGCTTTGAGCAAAGACCCTGCAATACACTTCTTGTCCAGGAGTGTATGCAACGTCGCGACAGCGAGTGTTGTAGGCTCGTTCATGCTTGTGATGGGCTTGTTGGAGGTGGTCTGATAAACGAGAGCGAATCATCTGAAGGCGGTCTGTTTCTGGCAGCACGTGCACGTCACCGGTTTTCAGCTGCTCAAGTTGTCGTAATAATGGGTAGGTCGAAGCGTGCTGCACCATATGATGACCGAATAATGCATAGTAGGGGTTAATGCCAATAGATTGATGTACTGATGTGCGCAAAGCGCTTCCTATAGCCGCGAGATGTAAGTCCCATGCACTGTGGTCATCTTGCAGGTATGCACGGATGGCAGACAAAATGGATCGGTTAACTCGCTCCGAGGCATTCGGGTGTGGGGAATACTTAGCGGTCTTAATGTGTTTAATCCCATAATCGTTAAGCAGTTTCTGGAAGGTGTTGGATACAAACTGCCGACCATTATCAGAGAAGATGGTTTCCGGAACACCAAAAACAGATAGAACGTCTTTCTCCAAGAAGTCGCTTACTAGATCTGCCCTCTCAGCACGCATAGGTTTCAACAAGACAAACTTTGTAAAGCCGTTTAATACAACAAAGATGACTGTGTTGCCTCGCTTCGTGCGAGGATAAGGTCCCAGAAAGTCAATATAAATAAATTGGAATGGACGTTGATATTCCACAGGATTACCCATAGGTGGTCTTAAAATGGTGTTAGGTGACTTGGTTTCTTTACAAACCTGGCATTGAGAGACGTATGAGCGTACTTGCATCACCATGTTGGGCCAGTAGTATTTTTCGCGGAGCCTGCTTAGCGTCTTGTGGAAGCCTCCATGAGCAGATTGAGGTGGCTCATGAGCCTCACGGATCAAACCTTCTGCCAGACCCGAGGGAATCCAAAGCTTCCAGGCTAAGTCCTCCTGGATCAAGTCACCGCTTCGGGGATGGGTCCTCTTGTATACGTACCCGTCCGAGACACAGAGATCAGGAAGTTGTGTTGGGTTTGTAAGTATAGTCGATTTCAACTGCTCATACTCCTCCATGGAGAAGTATGGCGAGTTTAAGTCTACGCCGACTGCACTCACATTCAACTCCTCTGCCGTTTCAGTGTGCGCTCGGGACAGGGTGTCAGGGACCACATTCGGCGAACCCTTGCGATGCTCGATCAGGAAGTCAAAAGCCTGCAGCTTTAAACTCCATCGAGCCAATCGACCAGAGAGATCCGAGTGACTCATCAGCCACTTCAGACTGGCATCGTCGGTGATGATGGTGAATGGCTGTCCTTCAACGTAAGCTCGAAATTTTTTTACGCTCAGCACAGCCGCGTAGCACTCCAATTCAGTAATGCTGTAGTTGCGCTGCGTTGGATTGAGCTTTTTGGACATGTACGCTATGGGTCTTTCAGCGCCACATTCATCAACTTGAAACAAAACACTACCAACTCCAGAGGTGCTAGCGTCACATTGAATATAAAACCTTTTTGAGAAGTCGGGTGTCGTCAAGATTGGTGCACTGCACATAGCTTCTTTTAAGTTCTCGAACGATTGCTGCGCGTCGTCTGTCCACGAGAAGCTTTTGCTCTTTTTTAAGCAGTCCGTAATGGGGGCTGCTAGGGTTGCATAATTGGGGATGAATCTCTGATACTAACCCGTCATTCCGAGAAATCTGCGGATTTGTTTAGCAGAGCGGGGTATAGGGAAATCCGCCACCGCTGCTACTTTCTCGGGGTCAGTTCTCAGAGTTCCATCTCCAATCATGAAACCGAGGTAGCGGACTTACTTGACACAAAAACGGCTTTTCTCGACGTTAATCGTTAATTTAGCGCTGCGCAAACAATCAGCTACTTCTCGTAATGTTTTGAGGTGGGAATCAAAGTCAGGTGATACAACTAATAAGTCGTCCAAATAAACGAAAACGTGTTCGCGCAACCTACCAGGAATAATCTTGTCCATTAATCGACACATTCTTTGAGGGGCATTGCACAATCCGAAGGGCATGACAGTATATTGGTAAAGCGGCCTACCGGGCACTGTGAACGCTGTCTTCTCCCTTGACTGCTTCTTCAAAGGAATTTGCCAAAAGGCGTCCTTCAAATCGATGGAAGAAATGAAGTGGGTGTCCTGCAGTTGACCTAGCAATCCATCGATGTGGGGTAAGGGGTAGGCGTCCTTCCTAGTGATTAAGTTCACCTTGCGAGAGTCCAAACAGAGCCTGATCTTCCCAGGTTTACGTACAAGTACAACTGGGGAATTCCAGGGACTGTTTGACTCTTCAATTACCCCTAACTCCAACATACGGTCGAGTTCGTCGTACATCAGCTTTTGGATTGCTGGAGAAATGGGATAGTGCTTTTGTTTGATCGGCAAGGCATCGCCAGTGTCGATGACATGTTCTTCTAGGTGGGTCTTTCCCAAGCCTAGAGCTGTAAATGGAGGGAATTGCGCGATGACTGTATCAAGTTTGGTTGTCTCCGATGATGTTAGGTGGTGAAAGTTCGTCTCAATCGAAGAAGAAGGCTGTACGTCGAGAGAGGAAATAATGTTTGGCGCAAGTTGAAATGCTCGCCAGAAGTCGACGCCTAAATACAATTGCTGGCTTAGGCCAAGCACTATAAACAGGGTGAAAATTTCAGTCTGTCCTCGAAAGGTGACTGCAGTTCTTATTGTGCCGGGGACGGACTGGCTAGTACCGTCGGCGGTACGAACTGAGGCTGACAATGCGGAAAGTTTTAAGCCTGAGCGCTGGACAAATTCTAGGGCTCCTTGTCCTAAGCAACTCACGCTGGCACCGCTGTCGAGCAAGCCGAGGAGTGACTCGTTGCCTATTTGCACCTTGACGTAGGGACGACCGTCGTCTTGGTTGTTAATTATTGTAGATATTAAAGACTGTTGAGTCTTTCTCCTTGCACGTTTCCTCTTTCGGAATTCTCTCCATCGTCGTCTTCTTCGATTGAGAGGAAGAGTCACTTCCTCTGCAACGATACGAGCTCTTACTCTGTCATAATTCAGTTGCCTCTCATGCAAGGACATTCCTCGCATGAGGTAATAAGGATCTGTCTGGGTAGTACTCTCTTTATGAGTGGGGTCAGTCTGGGTATATTGTGACAAGGCAGGGTAATTCAGGGTGTCGTCGAAGTCGCCTTGCCGATCATTCTCTTCGGCGAGTGGGGTCCCCTGCTTCGACCACTCGCCCTGGCGTTTTCCGGGTTACAAATGGAGCACTTAGGTGACACTACTCCTGGTTGACCACAGGTGTAGCAAAAGAGTCTCCTGGTCTCACTGGGACAGGAATGGAACGAGTGTCCCACTACGCCGCAGTTCCAGCAAGTCATGCGACCGGCAGCTTCAGGGGTGCGCCTCACTTCATCCACCCCACAGGAGTAGGTGGTGGTATCACTGCCAGAGTGGAAGGAGTGTCCCGCAACGCCACAGTTCCTACGAGCCACACGACTTGCCGCGTCTGGGGTGCGCCTCACTTCTTCCATTCCCGTCACAGGGAAATCAAGAAACTCCTCCGCCTCCTGGGCGGGGTCAAGGTCTACTTCATGGATGTCGGGTTTGACAGTTCTTCTAAGCATATCACGGCGTTGCAGCCAACGTTCGGCCATGCGGCATAAATTCTGAAGCTGCTCCATGGACCTAACGGTGGCAGTCGAGAACTGCTGTCCTATCTTTGGATGTAGGTTATCCCTAACTATCTGTACCAGGTCGGCTTCAGGTGGTGGCATCCTCATATGTGCTCGTAACGACCAGGCCTTGCGGAGGTAGCTGTCGCAACTCTCCTAACCCTGACGGAGTTCCATCAGAGTCCGCATCAGGTCGAGGTCTGTTTCGGCAGAGCCGAACTCTTGCCTGATGCGAGCTCTGAACAGATCCCAGTCAAAGTTCGGAGAGGCGCGACAAAACTGATTCCAGAACCATTGTTCGGCCTCATCTTTAAGCAGGAGATGTACATTCGCACATAATTCTCCATCTAGTACTCGAGAGCTTGCTGCTAACCGCTCTACTCGAAACAGGAAGTCATCGACAGAGAGGGACGGGTTGCGGCCTGAAAAACTTACCCCCCAGGACGCCAAGATAGAGGGGCGTCTGGCTTGATAACCTGCGACTCTAGGAGCGGGTCTCGATCTAATATAGGATGGCTGTACAGGTTGGTGTTCATAGCCCTCGGTTTGCCATCGCGGGCTTAACTCCACTGGATGTGCAGGGGAGGCTGGCTCATGACTATGGTAATGCCGGGTATTAATAAAGGGGGCAGTGCTACCGTTGTGAGCTTCAGCGGGACTACAGGCCGAACCCGATCTCTCTAAAATGGATTGCGCAAAGTTCGTCCTCAACAAACCTAACATTTCTTTTTTTAAATCGGCCATGTGAATTGCCAACTGATCTGCCGTAATCACCGCAGCGTCTCTAGGATTAGGAGCAGCATTTGCCGGAGGGCTAATCCTGGCATTGCGCAACTCATCAAGCGGCTGTGCCTGATTAATGGGAGAGACGGACCAAGCTCCAGTCAGGGATAGGCTTGAGCCAAAGTTCTTCACTGCCTGATCTCCAATTACGCCTGAGAATGGCCTCGCCCGTTCGTTTGATCTCGTCGATACATTAAAGTCTGGGGGAGGTTTCGAAAAGTCTGGTCTGGCAGGGCAAGTGGTGCTCAAGGTAGAGTCTGAGGACATACGTGCCGTGCCGTAAGTCTTATTCAGAGACTTTTGTGCCTTAATTCTCGTCGTCGGAGGTGATGGAAGGGCTAAGCCCTGCTTAGGCTTTGCTCCCTGTTCTTCAGGACCAGTTGTCCGCTTTACAATCGTAGACCTGTACATCTTTAGGTTTATCAAGAATGACACAGGCAAAGCGTATATAAAAAAACTTATTTGAGACAGAAGGTCTCGGCCAAAAGTGCGGGAGTACCAACTCCTAAAGTTTAAAAAAATTCAAGTTGAGACAGAAGGTCTCGCTAATAGTGCGGGAGTCCAACTCCTAATGTCGTAGCACGAAAACAAGTTCGAGGGCAAGAAAGAAACCAAAAACAAAGACAAAGGTCGTCGCTCAAACTCAAATTTGACGGCAAAAAAAAAATTTCAACGACAAAGATTGTCGCACAAACTCAAGCTTGAGGGCGGCAAAATGAAAATCAAACGAAGAGAGAAAAAAAACTATGATATATCAAAAAAAAAGAAGAAAAAAAATTCAAAAATAAAATGCTTTTAACTCATCAGAATTAAACGAAACCAAAATAATTTTGAGAAGAAAAACAAATCAAAGCAATCAACCGAAAAATCAGAATTCAAAAAAAATGATTTTTTTTTTTTTTTTAAAAATCAATATTCAAAAAAAAAATCTTATCCAAAAAAAATATAACTCAAAGAAATCAATCAAAATCAATCAAATTAACTTCATTTCAGGTTCCCCTCAGAAGCCTCTTCGCCATCTTGCTAGGGATGGTAAGGAGTGTGGGAAGGTAGGAAGGGATGAAAACAAACAAGCAAACAATAACAAAAAAACAAAGAAGAGAAAGAGAGAAAAAAAATAAAGTCAAAGAAAATCAAAGAAAGAGAAAGGGGGTAAAAAAAAGAAATAAAAGAATTTACCATATTTACCAAAGAATATAAAAAAGGATTTAAGGAAAGGAAAAAAAAAATGGAAGTGAGAACATTGATGGTTCCCAATGCCCACAACATCTGTCCTGCCTGTGAAGCTAGGAGTTAACCCTGAGCTTAGGCAAACCCAACGAGCATCTTCGCGGTCATACCGAGACAGCATCGGGGCCGTACAAGCGTATGCGACCTACGAAGTGTCACGTTGGTTATAGCCTAAGTCGAGTGTTCGTCTGACTCACCAGCTCCCTACGGCATGAGACGCCGATGATCCCGAAGATTAGGCACATCCGAAGCGACATCGGACATCGCTAGGGACGCCAGCACTAATCTCGAGCATCAGTCATCTCAGGCCGAGGACAGGGCAGAGTTGGATAACGTGTCCTATTTGCAGAAACTGACATGCCTATGGACACTTTTAGGCATGCCAGGATAGAGGTACTAGACCTCGAAGGTGCTCTTTGGAGACACGAAGCGCATCAGAAGATGCTGATGTGTCTTCCCTAGGGAAGACAAGCTTCGCGTTGGGCGCTATGTATGTAATGTGTGTGCGGATTTTGTGCAACGTGAAGTTGCCGCAAGATGTCCAAGTGGCACGCGCTAGCTGGCAGCACGTCCTAGCTCGTCGGTATGGGGTCAGGGTCCTTGGACATCCTATCACACATCGCAAACAGAAGTTCGCGTGCCTGTGGCGAAGAAAGGTTGTGGTATCCTTTCTTCAGGTCTGCCACAAAAAGAAAAAAAAACGAGAGAAACAGAAACTTGAAGGAGGAACAACAGGTCTGGTGTCACCAGTTGTTCCTAGCCGCGCTGAACTGTCATGAAAATCTTACAAAACGAAAAGTCACCCCCCCTTACTGACAGTTCAGGCTATCAACCCACTCCTTCCCTGTACCTGGCTAGGGTACAGGCCCAACCTGTAAAGAAAGCAAACAAAATAAAAATAAAAATAAAATTCAAAACAAAAGGAAGGATGGGGGAGGGATGCTGGGGACAAGAGGAGGGAGAAGCTTCATGAGGTTACCTGAAATAAAGACAAATTTAGTTCAAATAATCATAATATATTGATTTAAAAAAAGGAGATAATCCAAACATCATGTAGGTTAACGACCGTAATCAATAAACGACCACAAAAAAATCAAACCTACATTTATAATATAATGTACATTGGAAATATGTATTTACTTACAACTTAATTGACCTATATTTCTAAACTTCGCGCCACCTATAACTCCATCATTTACAACGAATACAAACAAAATGTTTAATAAGCTTCAAAGCAAGGTATACTATTTGAACTGGTTAATTATCAAGAGAATAAGGTTGCTCAATGAATCAAAGTCTTGAAAATCACTCTACGATAAACTAGGCTATACGAGAAAGTAGCTGACAAGCTGTACGCCGGGGCCTTTTGTGCACAAAAATCCCGATGCAGTATTATAAGAATATCACTAGAAAAGCAAATCATCTATATATCTAGTTAGGATACGTCTCAATAAGATATACACGGGCAACCCAATTTAAAAGAAAATCTAGAAACATATTCAGTACATTGTTCTTTTGTCGTATCTTTACGTCGTTATCTTATCTTAAAATATGAAAATATGAGTAAGTGCTTAACCGCTTGAAAATTTTGGGTATGATTACTTCCTACTGATTAATTACTAATTGAAAAACATTTTCGGAACTTGACTTAAATATTGAAAGACTAACACGTCACTTGCTAATTCATCTTCAGACCCAATTTGCATCTTTTTTTTCTTTCATTCTTCTTTAAAATTAAACAACATACTAGGTTCTTGGAAGTTATCACTGCTTATTAACACGACTTGAACTGATTTATAATTTAGGATTTAACAAAAAGGGTGCAATAGTTGCATCACTGTGCAAAGCTAGATAAAGGCAATTCAGAATTTTTCTAACAGTTCCAACCCTACGAACTGATGGTTTTTACCTAAGCATTTTTACAGAAAGGCTTAAGGTACACCTTCCCTTTTTTTCTTTACAGCCCTAATTCTAACACATGCATTTAATCCATATATGACAAACTAAAGAACCTGTTTCCGCGTTTCCTTTAATCCAGGGTGATTTGCTGGCTGCTAACTTGGGCCACTTCCAGGGTGAGAGGGGATGCCCTAGCTTGTCCTATTATTTGGCGTACCGCTGGGCACTTAGTGCGGAGAATTCGCCTGCTTCGGTTTTTCTCTTATTTTGCTTCTCTGTTTTTTTTTGTGTTCTATATAATTAAGCCTAATAATGGATCAATTACCTTTTTGTATGTAAATCCCGGTCGTGTCCCTAATCTGATATCGCGGCGTGCCTGCGAATTATGGGCACCGTGTGAGGTTAATTGGAGGCCAGGGATTGGGGCACAGGGGCCTTCACATATTTCCCCCGGATGTTCGCCTTGGTATAACTGCCTCAGCTTTTTCCGTCTCTTTATGTGATTTTGCTCACCTCCCCGTTTGAAATACGTATGGGTTTGGCGTGGGCTTATATTGCCGCTGCAGGTTGCGTCTGGCGGAATACCTGCCAATTTTCACCGAGTTTGGATATAATTCTGCAAATTATAAACGTAAATTGAATTATCTGAGCATGGATGGCTCAGATAATTAAGGAATTTAAATCGTAAAAAAAATGAAAATTACCTCAAGTAGTTGTTGTCTCCGGCGGCTGTCAGGTTGTTATGTGCTTCTTCTTAACGAAAGCACAGCATCCATGGCAGCTGTCGAAGGCAACAGCTACATAAATAATTGGTAACTTTACAACCAGGTGTGTAAGTGCCTTTACATTTCAGCGCACAGATGGCGCGAAATATTGTAAATACTGGCTCACATTACAACCAAACAATTTCAAATTCAAAAAATATTCATGTACCACTTTTATATTGGCTGCACATCAAAATATTTTCAAATATCACTTTTATTTTGGCAATACTGAACGTCCGACTGCCAAAATAGAAAATTGCTCTATTCCGACGACCAGTCCGTCGGATGCTGGCAGTTGGCAGTTCCAGTTTTGTGCACTTTCATATTTTAGACAGCGAACTTTTTCATGCGTTGGACGTCGGCAGTCGCAATTGTGTTTCATACTTAATTTGGGCATTTTTCGTGATAAAGTGCGCGATATTTTGTTGTAAAAATAATCAAAATTGCGTGTGGAAAATCATTTTTCAGGGAAGTTAAATAATATAATAAGCAATTATACAGTATTTTCTTTGAAATATGTGCAAAAGCTGTATAAATAAAAGCTGAATTACCAAAAATAATGACCATTTTTCTTGATGGTGCTCGTTTGTTTACATTTGAGATTTATCAGAGTTTTGGTTCGCCTTATTGGTTTCAGCGACAGCTGACGGAAGTTTTTGCCTGAGGGCTCGAATAAAACTTTAAAGAAATTAAAATATTTTTCTACCTTTCGGTATTTTAGGTTTCTAAAAGATAAAGACTTCAGAGAACTATGGTTAAAATCCATTGGTAGAACTGATTATATACCATCCGATGGTAGTAATGTTTGCGAGGACCACTTCGAATAAGTCACAAATTTACTACTTCCATGGTGAAAACTAATACATTCACACATTTCAAACACATAAGGAAAATTCGGAATCTTTTTGAGCATGGTGCACTTCCTTTCGTTTTCTGTTCTAAGGCTGTAAACATGCCAGACTCAACGCCATCTTGATATCTACACACTATGAGGAAAAACGTGAAAAAGTTTAATTTCTGTCATCCGAAGTTCTGTTTAATTATAAGAAGTGTGATTAAGTTTTAAAATCGTTCTCAGCAAAAACTAATAGTGAATCGTATAAAGAGTAATTTGCGGTAAAAGTTTTGTGACATTCAAGTGGCGAAGTGTATATATTTTTTAGTTAAAGTGAAAATTTCGGCTAATTCGCCTCGGACTTTAAGGTAATATTGTGTGAGTTTCAGACATTATTTAAGTGAAATAACTAGTGTGTGATAAGATTAACTTGTAAGAAAATATCGTGAGAAAGTTTCATTTAGATTTAATTAATTATGCGTGAGTTATCGTCGTTCAAAATATATTGGCAATACCCAAAAGAAATGTCAAATGGAGGGAAGTGATGACGTCTTAGAGTATATAACTATAAGGAGAGGACCTAAAGCCAAAAAACCTCGGCACTTTTCTTGATGTAGTTAAATCATTGAGTTGTGTTTGTTTTCATCATGGCAGTAGTAAAACAGCGACATTTCTAGAGGTGGGCCAACGCCATCTTGATAACTACAGGCCGTAAGGTAGAGCCAGTTGTTGGCCGCGACGTCACACAAAATGGAAAAAGGTGAAAAAGTCATGATTCTGTCATCCGAAGTTTTGTTTAATTTTAAGAATTGTGATAAAGTTTTGAACTCATTCTAAGCAAAGACTGAGAGTGAACCGTATAAAGAGTTATTTGTGGTAAAAGTTTTGTAACATTTAAGTGGTCAAGTAGATAAATTTTTTAGTTAAAGTGAAAGCTTCGGCTAATTCGCCTCGTACTTTAAAGTATTAGTGTATGATAAAATTAACTTGTGAGATAATGTCGTGATAAAAGTTTCGTTTAGATCAATTTAATTATGCGTGAGTTATCGTCGGTCAAAATATATTGGCAATATCCAGAAGAAATGTCAAATGGAAGGGAAGTAATGACGTCCGCCCTTCAATCAAGCAGATGTAAACAACTCTCAATTACTTATAAAAGTGAAAGAAATTATGTTAAACTCTATTATAAGTAATAATATAATAGTTTTGTGATGTTGTGAAAATATGTGATACTAGTGCTTCGAGTTTTGTTGGTAAATGGGGACAAATCTATTGACAACTTTTACATTTGAAGAGTTGGCTTAGATTTTTCTCTAATTGCTGGCATTATACAACAAATTGTACGATAAATATGAAGTGATCTGATATAAAAATTTATTTGGGAGAATATGTGAAAATAGTGGTTTGCAATTGTTATAGTTTTTTGGTAACTGGGGATACATATATTAATAAATTATGTAATTGAAAAGTTGGATAAGATCTTTTCTAAGCTGTCAATTGAACAGCTGATAACAACTTTTCGTTTGGTCGTATAGATGGCGATGGATCACCGCCATCTTGATTTCCATTTTGTGTGACGTCATTGTTTCTACCTTACGGCCTGTAGATATCAAGATGGTGTTGGGTGGGCCAAAATAAATTGAAAATTAGAGCGTAATCGCATTTTACAATTGCCTCAAGGAATTGCGAATGATTTTCTTTTTTTAGCGAATATATATTAAATAAAAACTTTTAAAAATTTTAATCACGAATTTAAGTTTTTAGTGTCCCTTTATAAAAGTTAAATCAAGAGCCACTAGGTTAGCTAAGGAGAAGCAAAAAATTCGATCTCAGAAAATGTAAACAAACTAAGAACGCCAAGAAAACTTCACTTATATTTACGTTCCGTTGCTGTTTTTAACGTGTCAATGCAATTATATCAAGCTTAAGAACCAACAAAACATTATTTTAATGCAAAACTTCCCTGAAAAATGATATTCCACGTGTACAACGCCGATTGTTTGCACAACACAAAACCGCGCACTTCATTTCAACAACTTCACTATTAAAGTACACTGTCTACAGTTCAAAAAGTTGAAAGCTATTAGATTTACAGTTTTCTAATATATTGCACTAAAATAAAGAGTAAAAAACACTCGGAACTTTATATGGAATTACAAAACAAAATTGTTAAACCATCAAATAATTAACGATAATCACTTTGACAGTTCGCAAACCAAGGAGAAGAGCTCTCCGTCCTCACCTCGCCTAAAAACCAAATGCCGATCATACGTACACGGTTTCACACCAAACGGTTTCACGGTTACCCAAAAGAAATGTCAAATGGAGGGAAGTAATGACGTCCGCTCTTCAACCTAGCGGATGTAAACAACTCTCAATTTCATTAAAAAGTGAAAGAAATTACGTTTAACTTTATTATAAGTGATAATATAATAGTTTTGTGATGTTGTGAGAATATGTGGTACTAGTGCTTCGAGTTTTGTTGGTAAATGGGGACAAATCTATTGACAACTTTTACATTTGAAGAGTTGGCTTAGATTTTTCTCTAATTGCTGGCATTATACAACAAATTGTACGATAAATATGAAGTGATCTGATATAAAAATTTATTTGGGAGAATATGTGAAAATAGTGGTTTGAAATTGTTATAGTTTTTTGGTAAATAGGGATACATATATTAATAAATTATGCAATTGAATATTTTCGCTTATTTTCTTTTTATATATCCAGTCGGTAAGATAACCTAGAAAGGAATGTTAAAGCCGGCATGGTGCATCAAGACAGTAAGTCGAAGGATTTAGCAGGACAGTTAAACATTTCTATTTCAACACATTCGTCCACTAAGAAAAGATATTGTGCAAATGTTTTGCGTTCTTCTAATTAACTATATATCTACTATAAGGTAAGGAAAATGTAATTACATATTTCTTTATAACCTAAAATGTAATTAGTGCGCAAAATTAACTATAATTGCTTTATCCAAATCTAAGGATGTATTTAGACTTTAATATGCTTGTAAAAGCTCAGTAAATTGATGAGATTATGTTAACTCGACATCGATTATTGTATTTCTTTTTATTCGTGATTCAGTAGATATTAAGGGGTTTTGTTCCAACACATCATTGTGGATTATATGATAAAAAATTAATATAGTTATGATTATCAATATAATATTTTAAACCTGATGAATTCCCTAGTAAAATTGCAAGTTTAATAAAATATTAAATTGTTTTGTTGCGGTGCTAACGTTAGTCAGGTTAAAAACAACATTCTGCAGTTAAAGATGGTGTCTGTCTTCTTTTGTGAAGCATTTTTTTAGGTTTCCATGAATAAATTTAATTATATTTCCTGAAATGTCAAAATAGATTTTTCACTCAAGGCCCTTGACGTTGAGAACTGTAGCAAAGATTACTCTACTAGATAATAAGATAAGATTTTTATATTTCCCGCATCGGGCAACCCTGCAGTCAGAATTAAAAATATGTGATTCTCTCCGAATGAGAACAGAATTTTGACAGGAATAAGTAATTCTCTCAAATAATTTTGACAGGAATAAATGACTGCACACTACCTGTACTCTTTATTTGCATGTATATTCTTATGACTTTAAAATCTGAATATATTTCGTTTTTCTGTGGTGCCAGTGTTACTTTTTCAAATTAGCTGGGTAATTTAGAGAGCCGGTTATCTAGTAGTAAGTAATCTTTGACTGTAGTTTAGTTACGCGCGAAAGTTCACGTTGAAAACAGATCATAGCCGAAGGGAAGTGTTAGAAGTACATGCACACGCAGGTGTGACATTCATTAAAATAACCCAATTCAACCGGCAATCACAAATAGTTTTCTTATTCAGAATCATAAGATCAAAAATACATTGCTTCATTTATGCTGCATGAATCGATTGCTTTGCATAGTTGTTTTGTATTTTGTGGTAGCAGTTTAAAATATATTACTTAACTCCAGTAAGGCTTACAATTACTATTCGATTGTTATTTGTAATGTATGTGTGTGCGAAAGAGCAACGTGAAGTTGCCACAAGATGTTCAAGTGGCACGCCCTAGCTGGCAGCACGTCCTAGCTAGTCGGTATGGAGTGTGAATCCTTGAACATCATCACACATCTACAATCAGAATTCCGCTTGCCTGTGGTGAAAGAAGGTGGTGAAATCCTTCCTTCAGGTCTGCCACGAAAGGAAAAAAAAACGAGAAACAGAAAAACAGAAGGAAGAGCAACAGGTCTTCTGCCACCTGTTACACTTAGCCGCACTGAACCATCTTGAAAAATCGCAAAGAAACAAGAAAACTACTCCCATTTGCGATGGTTCAGATACTAACCCACCACTTTTTCTACACCTGGCTAGGGTGTAGGCCCAACCTGTAAGAAATGCTGAACCCAAAAGAACACAACAAAATTAAAACAAAAGCATTGGGATAGTGGGAAAGGGGATGAGGAAAGCAAGAAGGGGAAGAAGCGTTAGGGAATTCCTGAAACTAAATGAAGTTATTTATAATTATTTTAATTCAATAGAGCATAATATATATAAAAAATTAATACTATAATAATAAAACCAAAACTTAGGCAGGTTAACTCAGTATTCCATTACTAAAATACACAATTAGTTCTTACGCTACTTGAATTCTAACTTAAATAGCCTTTATAAAAATCTAAAAAATTGAGATTCGATTTATTAATAAGATTTGTTAGTTAATAGTCAACTGAATATCTATACGGCTTTCGTACTATGTATAAATCTTATTCAATTTTAAATAAAACAATGAAAAACAATTTTCAAAAGCTTCTAAATTTTTAGGTACTACATCTCATTGTTATATGTAGTCACTTACTGTATTCGCGACACCCGATTTAAAGAAAAACTTTGATAATTGACTTGTATCCCCTTGTAATTAGATTACATCTTTTATATGTCAGGCTGCAATTTTATACTAATGTTTGTGAACAAACCTAATAACATTCACCAATATAAAGGCTCTAAAGTAAATTATTTCTATCTAGATGTACTTTACAATTTTACTGTTTAAGTCTCATAAGAATACGGTCATGAATGGAAAGTTAACTTGTGACAGCATCCATAGATAGTGGATTCCCAATAAATCCAAGAATCAAAGAACTTCAAATCTTCACTCTAACAAAAAAAATGGCCTGCACGGGTTGAATATAGTAACAAATATAACTTTTTTTTCTTATTGAAAATAACGTAATTTAAACAATTGACAAGAAACTTAACTTTTAAAGTATCGAAAGATGTTTTGACAGAAAATCCGGTAACTGCACGCTTAACAAAAATACGCTAAAACCTAATCGAAATCGAAGTTTTGGCTGTTAATTAAAGGGATGCAGAATTAGCTCGGCATAGGTTTGGAGCCGAATGACTGTCTCTATCTTATCTGAATTGCAGTAATCGTTTTACTCAGCGTATCTGATATTCTGTACAATCTTCTATCTCACTAAATAAAATATAATTGCACTTTCTTAAAATATTCACAGGATCCCAAGGAAAGCTAATCGGGTCTTCATCTAGCCACAGTCTGAGAAAATTTGACGTTTGCGGAGGATATTGACAGTTTGGTGCACGAACTTTACCGGACATTCCAGGTAGATTTCCAAGCTTAAGACAAACAGGAGGAAGTTAGAGCATCCCTCTGCCGAGTGCCCTATCCTGGTGTTTCCACGTCCAGGACTTATTGTGGAGTGTTTTCTTTTGTTTTATTTTTATATTTTTATTTTTAGAGCCGTGAAGGGGTGCGATTACGCGCTCTGTGGATAGTTATTACACCCGCTAAAAAGGTTAAAAAGAAAATCTCTTTATATTCCTGCACAGCGTTTCAGGATAAACAAAAAATTGAGTTAAACTATTTTCTTGGCCGACACTATCCCGGCGTGTAAACACACCGCAATTGACAATCTTTTACTAAGTTGATGTGAAGCCAGATGTCAGATCTGAAGCGCGGAATTGTGCTCACTTCTCGAAATGGCCTGCAGTGATTCAGTAGGTTGCTGCAAGAGTTAATTAAGACATGAATCATTTATTCGAGCACCGATGGCTCAGATAATTAAGGAATGAAACAGAAAATACAAAATTTCCCTGCTTACCTCCTGTAGTTGATCGTCCCCTGCTAGTTGTCACGAAAATGTGCTCTTCTTCTTCTTCAACCGATCATATCCGTGGCAGCTAACAGGGGTGACAACTTCAGAGTACACATTGCCATGTTGCATGTTTACACCCAAAAAGGCAAGGCACGGGCTCACATGACAACACAGGTCTCCCACTCAAGGCCTGTAGCTCTAGCGATCCGATGAGAGAGGAGCTGAAAGGAGTGAGACAGGATCTACTCGAGTTCAATGGAGGCACAAGATCATCCCAGGATCTGGCGCTGGCACGCTGCCGTGTCAGTCCCCGGTATCACTTCATTCCCTGATGAGAGGAAGAAGGATAGCCGGTCACTCCCACTTCAAACAGAGAGTCAGATCTTTCCCCTCCAAGCTCTAATGAGAAGCTGGAGAGTTCAGATCTTCCTCACTGCTTGATTAAAACAACGATTATGGCTTTGTTGAACTTATTTGCCAACTTCGCACTGACGCCTTTATGCATGTCGCTCTGAATATAAGACGATGTAGAGAAATTGGAAGGGACGTTGTGCTTCCAGAGGCTTGCCCATAGGCGGTCGTAGGATGGTGTTAGGGGATTTAGTTTCCTTACATACCTGACAGCTTGTTACATATGCGCGTACATGTGTTACCAAGTAGGGCCAGTAGTATTTCTCGCGGAGTCTAGCTAATGTTTTGTGAAAGCCTCCATGTGCTGACTGAGGTGACTCATGAGCTTCACGGATCAAACCTTCCACCAGGCCCGATGGAATCCAAAGCTTCTAGGCTAAGTCCTCCTGTATCGAGTCACCGCTTCGGGGTTGGGTCCTCTTGTATCCCGTGTGTGTCCCGTCCGAGACACAGAGATCAGGGAGTTGTGTTGGGTTAGCAAGCACAGCCGATTTCAACTGCTCATACTCTTCCATGGAGAAGTATGGCGAGTTTAGGTCTACGTCGACTACACTTATTTTCAACTCCTCTGCCGTTTCAGTGTGTGCTCGGGACAAAGTGTCAGGGACCACATTCTGCGAACCCTTGCGATGCTTGATCTGGAAGTCAAAAGCCTGCAGCTAAGGATCCATCAAGCCAATCGTCCGGAGAGATCCGAGTGACTCATCAGCCTCTTCAGACTAGCATGATCAGTAATGATGGTAAATTGATGTCCTTCTACATAAGCTCTAAATTTTTTTACGCTTAGCACTGCCGTATAGCATTCCAATTCAGTAATGCTATAGTTGCGCTGTGCTGGGTTGAGCTTTTTGGACATGTAAGCAACTCATCAACTTGAAAGAGTACACTGCCTACACCAGGTGCTAGCATCACACTGGATATACATTTTCTTGGAGAAGTCAGGTGTTGTCAGAATCGGTGCGCTGCGCATAGCTTGTTTGAGGTCTTCAAAAGCTTGTTATGCCTCTTCAGTCCAAACAAAACTTTTGAACTTTTCTAAACAGTCCGTGATCGGAGCTGCCAGGGTAACGTAATTGGGGTTGAACCTCTGAGACCAACCCGTCATCCGAGAAATCTACGGATTTGTTTAGCAGAGCCGGGTATGGGGAAATCCGCCACCGCTGCTACTTTCTCGTGTCAGTTTTCAGAGTTCCATCTCTAATCATGAAACTCAAGTAGCGGACCTGCTTGACGCTAAAACGGCTTTTCTCTACATTGATTGTGAGCTTAGCATTGCGCAGACAATCAGCTACTTCTCTTAATACTTTCAGGTGGGCATCAAAAGTTGGAGATACAACAAGTAAGTCGTCAAAGTAAATAAAGACGTGTTCACGTAAACGACCAGGAATAATCTTATCCATTAGACGACACATTGGTTGTGCGGCATTGCAGAACCCAAAAGGCATAACGGTGTATTGATACAATGGCCTGCCGGGCACTGTAAAAGCTGTTTTCTCCCTTGACTGCTTTTTTAAGGGAATTTGCCAAAAAGCGTCCTTCAAGTCGATGGACGAAATGAAATGTGTGTCCTGCAGTCGTCCAAGCAATCCGTCGATGTGAGGCAAGGGGTAGGCGTCCTTCCTAGTGACCAAGTTCACCTTGCGAGAGTCCAAACAGAGCCTGATCTTCCCAGGTTTACATACAAGTACAACTGGGGAATTCCAGGCACTGTTGGACTATTCAATTACCCCTAACTCCAACATACGGTCGAGTTCGATGTACATCAGCTTTTGGATTGCTGGAGAAATGGGATAGTGCTTTTGTTTGATCGGCAAGGCATCGCCGGTGTAGATGATATGCTCTTCCAGGTGTGTCTTTCCCAAACCTAGAGCTGTAAACGAAGGGAATTGAGCAACGATTGTGTCTAGTTTTGTTCTGTCTGAGTTATTAAAAGTTCGTCTCGAGCGAAGAAGAATGCTGTACCTCGAGAGAGGAGATGATGTTTGGTGCGAGTTGAAAGGCTTGCCAGATGTCGACGCCTAAATATAATTGTTGGCTTAGGCCAGGAACTATAAACAGGGTGAGGACTTCAGTCTGTCCTCGAAAGGTGACTGCAGTTCTTATTGTGCCGGGGACGGACTTGCTAGTACCATCGGCGGTACGAACTGAGGCTGACAAAGCGGAGAGTTTTAAGCCAGAGCGCTGGACAAACTCTAGGGCTTCTTGTCCCAAGCAACTCACGCTGGCACCGCTGTCGAGGAAGCCGAGCATTGACTCGATGCCTATCTGGACTTTTACGTAAGGACGGCCGTCGTCCTGGTTAGTTATTACCGTCGCAACTAAAGACAGTTGAGTCCTTTTCCGTGCACGTTTTCTCTCTCTAAATAGCTTCCATCGTCGTCTTCTTCGATCGAGAGGAAGCCTCACTTCCTCAGCAAAAATACGCGCTCGTACTTTCTCATAATGTAATTGCCTCTCATGCAAGGACATTCCTCTCATGAGGCAGAAAGGATCTGTCTGGGTACCGCATTCTCGATGCGTTGGATCAGTCTGGGTTGCTTGTGTTTTGGTAGGGAGAATCAGGGGGTCGTCGAAGTCACCTTGCTGATCATCTTCTTCGGCGAGTGGGGTCCCCTGCTTCGACCACTCGCCCTGCCGTTTTCCGGGTTACATCTGGAGTACTTAGGTGACACTACTCCAGGCTGTCCACAGGTGTAGCAGAAAAGTCTCCTGATCTCACTGGGGCAAGAATGGAAGTGACCCGCTACGGAAAACCTCAGGAAAACCAGAGAAATCCTTTGCCTCCTGGACTGAGTCGAAATCAAGTTCGTGAACATCTGGCCTCGTAGATCGCCTATAAAGCCAATGTAGCCAACGTTCAGCCATACGGCATAAGTTCTGCAAATGGTCCATTGACCTAACGGTAACGGTAGAAAATTATTGCCCTATACAGGGATGTAAATTGTCTCGGACTATGTGACCTACGTCAGCCTCACGAGGCGGCACCCTCATGTGTCCGATGATAGCGTTGGCTCTGCGGAGGAAGCTGTCGCAATTCTCCGAACTCTGACGGAGTTCCATCAGAGTCCCCATCAGGTCGAGGTCTGTTTCAGCAGAGCCGAACTCTTGCCTGATGCGAGCTCTGAATAGCTCCCAGTCAAAGTCCATGATAGACGGGCGTCTAGCTTGGTAGCCTGCCACTCTAGGTGCGGGTCTTGGTCTAACATAGGATGGCTGTGCAGGCTGGTACTCATAGGCCTCGGGTGGATATCGAGGGCTTAAATCGACGGGAAGTTAAAGTAAAGTGAAAGGGGCGGCACGGGCATTGTAAGCTTCAGCTGGACTGTAGGCCGAACCCGACCTCTCCAAAATGGATTGCTGAAGTTCGTCCTTAACAAACCTAACATTTTTTTTAAATCGGCCATATGGATTGCCAACTGACCTGCAGTAATCACTGTGGCCTCTCTTGGATTGGGAGCCGTACTTGCCGGAGGGCTAATCCTGGCATTGCGCAATTCATCAAGCGGCTGGGCCTGATTAATGGGAGGGGCGGACCACGCTCCAGTCAGGGACAGGTTTGAGCCAAAGTTCTTTACTGCCTGGTCTCCTATTACGCCTGACAATGGCCTCGCCAAAGACTTTTGCGCTTTACTTCTCGCTGTAAACGGTGATGGAAGGGCTAAAGCCTGCTTAGGCCTGGCTCCCTGGTCTTCAGGAGCAGTAGCCGCCTTTCTTACTGGCGATCGATACATTATTTTCGACGTAAACAATAGGCCAATCCAAATGAATATAATTCATGAGACATAAGGTCTCAGCCAAATGTGCGGCAGTAATAACTCCTAAAGTTTAAAAAAAACAAAGTTGAGACAGATGGTCTCGCTAATAGTCCCGCACTATTAGCGAGACCGTCCAACTCTTAAGGTTGTAGCACAAAACCAAGTTTGAAGGCCAACAAAAAATCAAAGAAGTAACAGCGCAAAATCAGGTTTGAAGGCAACAAAAAGAATCAAAGAAGTCGCAGCACAAAATCAAGTTTGACGGCAACAAAAAAAAAGGAATGAGAGAAAGAAATAAAAGAACAAAAAAATCAGAATATGATCAGATATGATAAATCAGAAAAAAAATTGGTATTAGGACAAAATTCAGAAACAATCTTACTGCAAAAAAACATAAGCAAAACTGTGTAATATACCAAAATATATTCCCCGAATAAAATTGCATTAAATCACTAAAGTCATCAAATAACATGACATGCCCAATAACGTAAATAAAAACTTTACGAGCTTGAGATACAAAGTGCTGTGCATAATTTCCTGACCTACATTAACGGCGGTCAGCGACACTTCCATTGCATATCAGTAATTACTCAATGGAAAAGCGGCACAATGCACTAGGTAAACAAACAAGCACGTGACGCATCTACAGCGACCAGTTCACAGCGGAAATATGAACTCGCGCCGTATGATGTAAATGGGCCATCGAAAATAACAAAGTTCTTTCGCAATAATTAATTACTAAAGAGGGCAAATTATTGAGCAATTAAGAATGTGGCCAAAGAGCATTAGTTAGGTAAGCATAAATATTGTATATAAATAGAGTAAGAATTTTTCAATAAATCAGATTCAAGTTAGAATCAATCCGCCGAGTTTCATTTAACAAGAGTTAAGCTTGTATAGCTGCTCTTACTCGTAGTTCATTCTAGCTTTGGAGCAATAGCTAATTTAGCTGCTCCAGTGGAGCTACAGCCTTGAGGCTGCTCCCAGGGTTAAAACGTTTAAAAGCAAATTGGACTGATCGTCGAAAAACTTAAAGTAAAAGATTAATTTGGCGAGCGTAGAATTTCAACATTACATAGCAACCGTGCGCTTTACCGGGCAAACCAAAAGTAGTAGAATTAATTTATTACATGGCGACCGTGACAAAAGTGGTAAATAAACCACCAAACGCGAGTTATTCAGATCCTGAAAACTTACCAGCAAACAGCTTTTCACTAGACGGGGCATTTAACAAAATTTTTAAGTTAATACAAGCGACGACGAAGCAGCCGGAACAAAACATTGGGACGCTAACACTATACCCAATTAACAGGCCAGTAGAGCCATACGTCCCGAAGGCAAGTACTGGTAAACAATTGTCGGACATTCCACCATACACCCCAGGACCTAGGAAGATAACTATCGAGGAGTATAAAAAGAGACAGGCGAACCGCAGTGAAAGCAGCAAAGAAACTCTAAAACCAACTCGTGGAGGAAGGAGAAACAAACTTCAGAAGGAATTGCTAGGATACAAGCAGATATTAAAAACAGTGACCACGGAAGAGGAGAAAATTAAGTATACGGAACTGATGAAAAAGACAAAAATGGAAATAAATAAAATTAAAAGAAATAATAGAAAATAGGAATAAAATAGTAAAACAGTAAATTTATCTTATAACAAAAATTTTTTTATTGAAATGTACAATTTGATACAAATTGATGTAAATTTTTAGCCTTATAATACAATTAATATAACTCTATGTGAAAAAAAAAATATATATATAATAATTTCATATCCCTTAAAAGATTGTTTTAATAACTTATTTGTAAAATTGGTTAAGAAAAACAGAATATACAGTTCAAATGAGAAAAAAAAATCAGATTGTGATGTTCCTGCTCATTCTCGTAGTTGAATTCATTCATAAACAGTACAAGGTTCATAAGCGGGGTCTGAAAAAGAAATAATTGAATACACCAGCAGTATAAAAGGCGTAAATGGAGAAATTGGATAAAATAAAAGAAGAACTTGAAAGAATATTAAGCAACTCCAATAAAAGTAAAACCAGAGGATATACAGAAAAAACATTGCAAGAAAAGGCAGATACAGTAAAAAACCTCATTTTAGAAGCACAAGAGTGTTTAGGATCACCAGTGAACGTGGAAATACTACTCCAATATAAGGAAGTCTACAAGCAAATTAAAGAACTCGCAGAAACAATTTCAAATTTGATAGACATACAAAGACAGCGGAATATCAATATGGCATTCGATATGAAAGAAGCAACTGCCCTCGTGCAATACTTCAGTGGAAAACACGAGGAAACAGAAGCTTTCATCGAATCCATTGAACTCTTGGACGAATTAACACCAGCTGAGCACAAGAGTATAATGATAAAATTCATAAAGACTCGCATAACAGGCAAAGCGAGGCAGGCTATATCAAGCGAATTAACAACTATCGCGCAGATCAAAAGCAAATTGAAAGAGAAATTCTCAGTAAAGCTATTTTCAGACACGATACTTGCAAAACTGCGAACATGCAGACAAGGCAATAAAGGTAGAAACCCAATGATTGCGTCGCATGCATCGCATGCTTTTGACAGGCATCGCTTCAGAAGCATTGTCGCAAGGCCTGTTCCAATGATCGCAGTGCATACTTTGACGTTTCACTTTGAAAGAAAGAGGAAAAAGTTATGTTTACAATAAAAATTTTAGAAAAATGAGTGAATTTATAGACATTATAGACTTTGTGGAATTTATTTTATTTATTTATGAAGTGTATAGACAATATAAAAGTGTTCAAAATAGAAAATGTAAACAATCACGTAGATTTTGGGTGCGTGAAATGAACATTGATAGAAAAATGAATGGCTTCTTTGAACTAAATTTTGAAAAAATGAGAACAGTGGATCCTAAGCAGTTTTCTCGAGTAACAAGGATGAGCAGTCAGAATTTCAATGCCCTCTACAATTTGTTGGAAGAATATTTAACCAAATATTCACTACGTACTCCGATATCAGCCAAATATATTATTATTAAAAATTTATAAAATTATTTTTGAAAAATGTTATACCTGGCTGCTTAACACTAAGCGAGATATTTTCCCATGCTCTGGCATTTTTATTAATATTTCTGTATTCCATACACTTTTTATTGTAAATGCGTTTATTAATTTTTCCTCAAAACACTCTATTTTTTCTTGCGTACCCGGCAAATCACAATTTGTTTACTTTTCAATTGTCATTTGCCGCATCGGAAGCGTTGCAATATTGAGAGTTCAGCAATATGTGCATCGCATGCTTCGCTTGCATCGTTCATTAGGTTCGCTTTGGTAGAAATACGCACGTTGAATGATCTGTCAAAGCATGCGATGCATGCGACGCAATCATTGGGTTTCTACCTTAAAGAAACTAGAAGACTTCACTGAACAAATTGAAAACCTTTCAAGACAGTTATCAAGCGCATTTATAGCAGAGAAAGTAGCTTCAGGAGAAGCTGCAGAAAAATTAGCCGAAAAATTCTCCACACAAGCGTACATTGATAACGTAGCAAATCCTGACACCTCAATAATTCTAAAAGCGAGTAACTTGAAAACACTATCAGAAGTCGCTACAAAAGCTCTGACAGTGGACAAACCACAATCCTTTAATGTCCTATATTACAACATAAGGAATAGAAAAATACCAGAGAGAAACTACCAACAGCCGAGGAACAACACATGGAGTAATAATAATATAGTAAACCGGCCAAGCAGGCAAGCAACTAATACATGGTCAGGACAAAGACCAAATAACGCATGGCATCAGAATAACCAAAGACAAAATAACAATTACAGACATGCCTACCACAATAATAATCGTAATGAAAATAAAAGGAACAACACACAGTTCAATAATAGGAGAATTAATCATTACGGGTCGGGGGAAGAGCAGACCCCCCAACCCGATACAGAAATAACCAGGCTGGGCTGAACACCACAAGAATATACAATATAAATCTTTCATTAACAAATTTTATTCGAGCATATGGAAAAATTAAAGACGACCAATTATATAGCCCGAAAAATAAATGTATAATACAAGGAGTTACAAACGGTAAAAAACAGTCCATCGGAGCCACTAAAACTCGAATTTTTTTTAATGAACAAGAATCAGTCGAACATTCATTGCAAATTGTGGACGAAGATTTCGCTATTGAAGCTGATGCGATATTAGGGTTAGATTTCCTTACGAAGTTCAAGGCAAACATCGATTACGATACATGAACCCTATCAATTACGATAAATAACGAATTATTAGAAATACCAATTTCAAGTGGACCAACCCCAGACTCAATTGTCATACCGCCTAGATGCGAAGTCATCAGGAAGGTAAAAATTTCTCACGAAGAAACCTCCAGCGATTTAGTTATCCATAATACGGAAATTCAACATGGCATTTTCATACCAGGTACCATTATCTCAAAAAACAATCCAGTGACAAGAATCTTGAATACCACAAACAAGACGGTTACCACTAATAAACTTTAATATTCTCAGAACATTAC
The DNA here is from genome assembly GCA_964036015.1 of Leptarthrus brevirostris. Taxonomy (NCBI): domain Eukaryota; kingdom Metazoa; phylum Arthropoda; class Insecta; order Diptera; family Asilidae; genus Leptarthrus; species Leptarthrus brevirostris. Next base: position 54,196,570 of record OZ038374.1, read on the forward strand.
CGGAAGACGCAACTAGAGCGCATAAGGTAATATCTAAATTAAATTTCAATAATATTCCAGAATACGTCAAGGCACAATTTAAAGATGCATGCCGTCAATACTACGATGTATTTGCTCTAGAAGATGAACCATTATCGACAAATAATTTCTATAATCAAAATATTGAACTATCCGACAATTGCCCGGTATATACTAAAAACTATCGCATACCGGAAGTTCACAAAGATGAAATTAATCGACAAGTAGAGCAAATGTTAACAGATGGTATTATAGAACACTCAGTGTCACAATTCAATTCCCCAATACTTCTAGTACCAAAGAAGTCATCCAGCCAAAACAAGAAATGGCGACTTGTAGTTGATTTCCGTAACTTAAATAAGAAAGTCCTTGCTGATAAATTCCCACTCCCACGATTAGAAGATATACTCGATCAAATGGGTCGAGCTAAATACTTCTCTACATTAGACCTCATGTCAGGTTTTCATCAAATCCCACTAGAAGAAAATTCGAGGAAACTCACTGCTTTTCCACAAACCAAGGACACTATCAATATACGCGACTACCCTTCGGACTTAATATAAGCCCAAATAGTTTTCAAAGAATGATGACCATTGCAATGGCTGGTCTAACGCCAGAAATAGCATTCTTATATATCGACGATATCATCGTAATAGGATGTTCTCAGTCGCATCACCTTAAGAACCTAATAACCGTATTCAAAAGACTTCGAGAAAGAAATCTCAAACTAAATCCTGAAAAATGTAAATTTTTCCAAACAGAAGTTACCTACTTAGGACATCAGATATCGGCACAAGGTATCAAGCCAGATAGTTCAAAATATGAAGCAATAAAAAATTATCCTGTCCCTAAAAACACAGACGATGTGCGACGCTTCATCGCCTTCTGTAATTATTATAGACGTTTCGTCCCAAATTTTGCGAATATCGCACTACCACTAAATAAAATGCTCCGTAAAAACACAAAATTTGAATGGACAAGTACATACCAGAAATCGTTTGATACTCTGATAAAAACGCTAATGTCACCGACGATATTGCAACATCCAGATTTTAAGAAACCATTTATAATTTCAACCGATGCATCAAATGATGCATGCGGAGCAATTTTGTCACAAAATACAGATGGAAAGGAACTACCAATAGCATATGCAAGTAAAACATTCACGCCCGGAGAGAAGAATAAATCCACAATAGAAAAAGAACTTACAGCGATTCACTGGGCTATAACATATTTCAAACCATATGTATACGGTAGAAAATTCCTGGTAAAAACAGACCACAGGCCTCTAGCTTACTTATTCGGAATGAAAGATCCCTCATCTAAACTAACACGCATGAGACTAGACCTAGAGGAATTTGATTTCAAAATCGAATATGTAAAAGGTAAAGAAAACGTAGGACCAGACGCTCTGTCCAGAATAAAAATTGATATAAATGACTTAAAAGAAATTAGTATACGACGAGTAGAAACTCGTGCTACAACAAAAAGAAATAACAAAGACACGTCAAATGCTCCTACCCTTGAGGAAATAAGCCCCATAGCACCGCAGCCTGATCAACTGCGCATCATGGAAGCAATATCTCCAACAAAAATAGAGCATTTACCGGAATTAAAATTAAATAAAAGTAGCTACAAATCAAAAATCGAAATAAATATAGTGCACAAGAATAAAATAATACATAAGCGGTATATAAAAATGACACAGTCAGTAGAACCCGCATTAGTGCAGGTATTCGAAGTGCTGGAAAATGATATAAATAAACAATCTCAGACTTCGACTCTGAGACTTTCTGCAGAAAGCGATATATTTAAATTTATTAATTTAACCGCATTCAAAATCCTAGGAAATCAAAATCTAAAATACTTAGATATTTTTATATATAAACCACAGAGATACATCTCTGATAAAACGGAAATTCAAGAAATACTGTACAACTTTCATTCAACACCAACCGGAGGACATATAGGACAAGCAAGAATGTTCAAAAAACTCAAAGACCTATATAAATGGAGTAAAATGAGGAAATCCATAGCGAAATATGTAAACAAATACGAATTATGTGCGAAAAACAAATATCAAAAACGCAACAAGGAAGTAATTCAAATTACAACAACACCTTCGAAAGCATTAGATATAGTATCCATAGATACGGTTGGACCGTTCACCAAAACAATAAACGGCAACCGATACGCAGTAACAATGCAGTGTGATTTAAGCAAGTATGTGGTAATAATCCCAACAAAAGACAAAGAAGCAAACTCTATCGCTCAAGCACTAGTCAATGGGTTCATACTAACATACGGGCCGATGAACAAACTCAAATCGGACCTAGGAACTGAATACAAAAACCAAATTTTCACTGAAATATGTAATATCCTGAAAATCAAACAGTTGTTCGCAACAGCTGCGCACCCAGAGACGATAGGAGCGTTGGAAAGGAATCATAAATGTCTTAACGAATATTTAAGATGCTTCATAAATGACAACAAGGATGATTGGGATACATGGATACCATACTACACATTTTGTTACAATACCACGCCAAGCACTGTACATGGATACACTCCATTCGAATTGATTTTCGCTAAAAATGTAAGCATACCATCAGAACTTACAACTACAAAACCAGACCCGGTTTACAACTATGACTTGTACAGTAAAGAAATGAAATTCAGACTACAAAAGGCATTAAATAAAGCAAAGCAATACGTAGAAGTTTCTAAACAAACAAGACAAGAAACAAGTAAAAATGACTGTAACCCATTAAATTTACAAATAGGAGATAAAGTTTTAGTAGAAACTACAAATAAGAAAAAACTAGATCCATTGTATAAACGACCATATATTGTAATTAAAATTGAGTCAGTAAATTGTATTATAGAAGATATAAATGGAAAGACAATTAAAATACATAAGAATAGGTTAAGAAAAATATAGGAATAAATCATTATAGATTTTATTTAAGAAAAATAACAATATATATATATAGCAAAACAATGTAATAGACTGGATAAAATGTATATATAAATTATACTATACTGTACAAACACATCATTAGACATATGTAAAAATTATAAATGAAACTGAAGAAGTAAGAAGAAACAATAAAAATATGTAAAAAAAAATATACATGTAATATCATAAGAAGAGACTACATTCTTAATCGCTGCAAAAACAAAGCCCAAATGAATTTTCATTTCAAAAAAAAAAAATTTCTTCTTCTTAAACAAAAAACAAATTTTTTCCCCAAAAGGAGGAAGGTGTAATATACCAAAATATATTCCCCGAATAAAATTGCATTAAATCACTAAAGTCATCAAATAACATGACATTCCCAATAACGTAAATAAAAACTTTACGAGCTTGAGATACAAAGTGCTGTGCATAATTTCCTGACCTACATTAACGGCGGTCAGCGACACTTCCATTGCATATCAGTAATTACACTAGGTAAACAAACAAGCGCGTGACGCATCTACAGCGACCAGTTCACAGCGGAAATATGAACTCGCGCCGTATGATGTAAATGGGCCATCGAAAATAACAAAGTATGCAATTATAAACGATACTTTCTTTCGCAATAATTAATTACTAAAGAGGGCAAATTATTGAGCAATTAAGAATGTGGCCAAAGAGCATTAGTTAGGTAAGCATAAATATTGTATATAAATAGAGTAAGAATTTTTCAATAAATCAGATTCAAGTTAGAATCAATCCGCCGAGTTTCATTTAACAAGAGTTAAGCTTGTATAGCTGCTCTTACTCGTAGTTCATTCTAGCTTTGGAGCAATAGCTAATTTAGCTGCTCCAGTGGAGCTACAGCCTTGAGGCTGCTCCCAGGGTTAAAACGTTTAAAAGCAAATTGGGCTGATCGTCGAAAAACTTAAAGTAAAAGATTAATTTGGCGAGCGTAGAATTTCAACATTACATAGCAACCGTGCGCTTTACCGGGCAAACCAAAAGTAGTAGAATTAATTTATTACAACTGCATAAAAACTTAATCAAGCCAAAATCAGAATTTAAAAAAAATGAATTTAATAAAATCAAAATTCAACAAAAATGTCAACTCATCCAAAAAAAAACGAAAATATTTTTGAAAGAAAGCCTAAGAAATCAACCAAAATAATTTCAGGTATCCCCCCATGTAGCTACTTCTCCTATCTTGCTAGGATAGGAAAGGATAGGAAAAGGTAGGAGGAAGGAGATATACAAACACAAAAAGAGAAAAAAAATAAAATAAAAAGGAACTTTAGAAATGCAGACAATATATGGAGGTTTTAATAATGAAAAAGAACTAAAAGTATTCACCAAAAAGAAAAATTTTGAAAACAGGAAGAAAAAAAATCAAAATTTTTGGAATGTGAGAACGTTGATGAGGTTCCCAAAACCCATAACATCTGTCCTGCCTGTGGAGCTGGAGTCAACCCTGAGCTTAAGGGGGGAAGTACATGAAGACGTTTTCAAATTTTTTATTGTCTTAATCGATAAGTATATGCTCTAAGAATATAATTCCAAAATTCCAAAAGCCTATCTCGAAAATTGTGAAAGATATGCCACTTGAAAGTGGTTGGCGCCGATCCGGCTCAGCGCGCCTGGGATCGAGGATCTCTGCTGCGCGCGTGATTCCGCTTACCGGATTTTTTTTCTGCTCTGCAATTTAGAGTGATGAATGCGACTTTGTTACAGAGCGTTCTCGACGTTTTCAGTCCAAATACCTTCTTACCATCTCCTTATCTGCATCTTTTTCGTCAGTTTTTCGGGACAAACTTTAAACGGCGTTTTCTCAAAACCATGTTTTTCAAATTGGCGTAAAAGATTACAAGAAAACTAGTGAACCGATTTTCTTCATCCAGCACTCGTTTTAAAGGGCATAAAAAACTACTCTATATAGACTACGGACATAGCAAAAAAACCATTTTAAGACCATTTTTGACGCGAAAATAATCAAAATTTTTGCAAAAAAACCTAACTTTTTTTTTCATGTCCGATTTTTATAGTTAATGTTCGAATTTCGAAAAGATCGTAGTCTATCTAGAATAAACAACCCCCTCGAGTATAAAAATGTTTGATTTTTTGATTTCAGATGAAAATTGCGGCCAGGAGAACTTACGCCGATTTCGATGTCAGCCGCGACACGAGTTACGAAACCCACCAAAAGTTGATTAATTTTTTATTTTTCAAAATGTAAAAAATGTTTTTTCTCTTCTTTAAACATTGTCCTAAATACATATAATATCGATTTCATGTGGACCTTTTTCATTTTCCCAAAAATAAATCCCAAAAAAGTCCTTTTTTTTCGGCCTCTTCATGTACTTCCCCCCTTAAGCAAACTCAACGAGCACTTTCACGGTCATACCAAAGACAGCATCGGGACCGTACAAGCGTATGCGACCTGTGAAGTGTCTCGTTGGTTACTGCCTAAGTCATGTGTTCGTCCGACTCACCAGCTCCCTGCGAAATGAGACACTACTGATCCCAGAGATTACGCATTTCACGTGCAACATCGGACATCGCTAGAGACACCAGCACTAATCCCGAACATCAGTCATCCCATGTCGAGGACAGAGCAGATTTGGCTAAAGTGTGTCCCATTTGCTAAAAGCTGACATGCCTATGGACACTGTTAGACATGTCAGAACAGAGGCACTAGACCTCGAAGGTGCTTTACAAAAAAAATTAAAGTCGAGATGACTGCCGTTTAGGCCAAACATCGCCTAAGTCCGAGAAAGACTATCAGATCAGCCTAAGCTGACAAACCATCTCTTCAGAGGCGCAAAGCCTTCAGAAGATGCTGGAGTGTCTCCCTTAGGGAAGACATGCTTCACGTTGGGTGTAATGTTGTAATGTATGTGTGTGCCGAAGAGCAACGTGAAGTTGCCGCAAGATGTTCAAGTGGCACGCCCTAGCTGGCAGCACGTCCACGTGCCACGAAAGGAAAAAAAACGAGAAACAGAAAAACAGAAGGAAGAGCAACAGGTCTGGTGCCACCTATTACACTTAGCCGCACTGAACCATCTTGAAAAATCGCAAAGAAACAAGAAAAACTAAACCCATATGCGATGGTTCAGATACTAACCCACCACTATTCCTACACCTGGCTAGGGTGTAGGCCCAACCTGTAAGAAATGCTGAACCAAAAATAATACAACAAAATTAAAACAAAAGCATTGGGATAGTGGGAGAAGGGATGAGGAAAGCAAGAAGGGGAAGAATCGTTAGGGAATTCCTGAAACTAAATGAAGTTATTTATAACATATTTAATTCAATAGGGCATAATATATATAAAAAATTAATAATATAATAATTAAACCAAAACTTAGGTAGGTTAAGTCAGTATTCCATTACTAAAATACACAATTAGTTCTTACGCTACTTGAATTCTAACTTAAATAGCCTTTATAAAAACCTATTATGAAACCTAAGTATAAAAAAATTGAGATTCGATTTATTAATAAGATTTGTTAGTTAATAGTTCCTAGATATCTATACGGCTTTCGTACTATGTATAAATCTTATTCAATTTTAAATAAAACAATGAAAAACAATTTTCAAAAGCTTCAAAATTTTTAAGTACTACATCTCATTGTTATATGTGTTAAGAATCCCTAAATTATATATTTCTTAATTCTTAATGAAAAGCAAATTAATCATTTTGTATTAATTCTTTTAATGCACCTTAAGTTCATTGCACCAGCATGACCCAATTATTTCTGTGACCAAGACATTAATGCACTCACAGCATAATGAAATAATTTCTTAAAGAAATTTGGTAAGATTAATGTACGATGCAATTAACTTAAGGTGAATAACCGTGAATTTATTCTACTTGTAAGAATTTGCTGATTTATAGATTTAATTGTTATTTTCGATTAATTGATGATTTGCATTATTGTTATATCGATTGTTTGCATTAATTGAATATATATATCAATGTAATTTATATATAAGTAAGTATTCAGTCGTAATAAAGTTAGTTATTGTTTTAAGGCGAGAAAGGTCGGTCGTTTACTTTACTAAGCCCAATATACTTACCGTAACGTATCTCAGGGCATTTGTGTAGCGGTACAAGAACCGTTGCATTCTTAGTCAAGGTACAAGAACTTTGACTAGTGCTTCGAAGAACAAAAGAGTTCTTCCCAAACATTTGGTGACCCCGACGTGATTCAGGTGTAACACTTGAATTACGTTCAACCTAAAGCCCAAGTGATACTGTGAATTTAAGTGTAAATCGCGAGCGCTTTAAAAAATAAATAAATAAATTTGTGTGTCATTCAAAAGTGAACAATAACTTATCAAGATGATAAGGGACATAGACATTATCTACGGAGCAAGACGGATATAGAAATGAACTGCTAAAGGTGGCTACGAATTATAGAAAGGACTCAGCCGAAAGAAAAACAACAGCCGAACAGCCTACAAGGAACGGCTACGACGCTTAGGATCAGCATAGGAGTTGTTTGAAGCTGTGGATAGCGAAATTCGAGCTCTACCTGAACCTCCACTTTTTCATGCTTACTTCACAACGAACTGCTATGAGAAGATACGCCAAGTGTATGACGAATACTAAGCCTACTTTACAAGGATGATCACACTTCGCCAGAAAAAAGAGGATAGCCAGCAAGGTAAACTCGAATCAGAGCATACTATCAAGAAGACGCCTCGAACCACAAAAGAGCCATTGTACGCAGAGGTGATTAGATTAACCCATACATCTACCGAAGGGGACGTTTCATCACCTAAACCAAGAATTGACAATTTATCGGAGGTTACAAGAGTGATCCGTCGACAAAGAGCAATAATAGAATCACTCCGCCATCTCATTACAGGTCTCGAAGAACTAGACCAACTTGAGTACCCCAGATGTTTCTATGAATTGAAAATTCAGTCCATCAATCAATACTGGGTTCAGCTAGAAGAACACAACCTTCGAATGTGGGAACTAGTTGACGAACCAAGCCAGATGGGATATGATGGTGCCCAATATTTTGAAGTAGAAAAGAGAGTGCAGCAATGTCGTATCCTTCTCTCATCCAAGCTCAATCAGGCATCAATTTCTGTCCAAGCACCAACAAGTACGATTCTTAAGCTTGTTGCGCGCTGGGACCGACACTGCTGCTGGATGATTGCCCAAGGCAGGCTATGACTCTGGATGACATCAACTGAAAGTCAGCTGATGTCAGCCAGGATCACGGCCTCCGCTGGACATTCATCTGTCAGCACATGCTTGGGCAGAGATGGAGGATGGCATGCTGGCATCGCTAGCATTGCGATAGAGAGGGGGGGGGGGGTTCAAAAAAGGGGATGCCATCTCCGCCCGCGATTGCGCAACAAAAGCAAGAAATCATGCCTAGGATGGGAAGGGTAAGACGAACCGAAGAAAAAAACAACAAAGAAAAATATTTGAAGAAAAGAAGAGAAAAAAATATAAAAAGGAGAAAAAGCCGCGAAAGTAAGAAAACTAAAAAAAATAAAAAAACAAAAGAGGATTTTAACTTCAAAAAAAAAACCAAAAAGGGAACAGAACAGGAGGAAGAGGATACGAGCAGGCGTTGCTCGACTTACCGGATATCGTTGGGGGAGTCTGGTGTCCTGACTCCCCTTACCTGGCACATGCCCCAACCGCCCTATGCACCTAGGGGGCCGATGTCGACTAGGTGCCCGTAAAAGACCTGAAAAGAGAGAGGGTCACTCACCTCATCGTGAGGACCCCGCCCACCGACGTAGCGATGATCATGGCCGCCCTACGGAAGGACGGCGAGGAGAGAGAGAGAGAGAAGAAAAGATTAATGATTTTTATTACAAAAAAATTACTAAAAAAAATATATTTTTTTTTGAAATACAGAGATACCCCCTCCGTGGGAGGGCACAAGACCGTCTAGCTTATGGCTAGGGCCTATTTACCCCTTTGCAACGGGGCTCTGAGGAAAGATACAAAAAAAATATAAACAAATTTACCTACTATCTCGATACTAGCTCTTCTGGCGTGTTCGCATAAATTTAAATGTCGCTATACAAATCTAATGTTGAAACGGTTTCAAAAAAAAAATTCTATGATCAAGGTTGGAAAATGCGCATTCTTTTCCTTGTTGACAGTTATTAATGGAAAGTGGTCCATTTCCTAAACAATTCTGATTTATTTAATTTCTCCAATGATTAAAATATTCAACACAACTAAACAGTACGGATGTAGTAGTTTGTCTAAAATCCTAATTTTCATTGTAAATTTGTAAACTCTAATACATTTTAAGCCTGGAAATATTTCAAAGTGATATAATGCCTATCCGTAACTTAATTAATACGACAATTCTCTCTCTTAAATTCATAATTAGCGCGTTTTGAGATCTACCCATATAATATCATCTGTTTATTATTTTTCTCAATACTCTACTAGAAGGTTTTTATTTGCTTCCTATATGTATATAATTAGCACAATTTCTGTCGATATACCTATAGAATATTGTCGGAGTAATAGTTTTCTCAGTACTTGCAAAAAAAAATTCATATCAATAAAGAGGCAAAAGTAGAAATAACCCTATAGAATATTATTTGTTTAATATTTTCTCAATACACTTATTCAAATGGTTTATATTAACGATAGAATAGTGTCTGGTTTTCAATACACTGTTCGAAGGTTTTATTTCGGTTAGGAAATATAGTCTGTTAATTAATTTTCTCAACACTTATTCAAATGGTTGATATTAGCAATAGAATATTGTCTGTTTCTTTAATACACTGTTCGAAGGGCTTATTTTGGGTAGAAAATTTTATCTGTTTGTTCAGATGGTTTATATTAACGATACAATAGTGTCTGGTTTTCAATAAACTGTTAGAAAGTTTTTCTAATTGCTTTATATGTGCACATAATTAGCACACTTTTGTTGATGTACTTATAGGATATTGTCGGTGTAATATTTTTCTCAGTACTCTGTTCGAAGAGTTATATTTGCTTTATAGAGGTACATAATTAGCATATGCATAATATTGTGCGCTCATTATTTATCTTGATACCGTGATCGGATTGATTATATTTAATGATACGATCATAGTTGTCACTTTGTCTTTTATATAACCGGGTCAATATAGGAACCAATTGAAATAGTTTATTCAATGATTCTCGATATAACATAACTAACTTTTCGCGTTTCTTTGATATTAACGAAAAACTTTTCTGTTGTAGTTGGTCTCTTTGTACACAGTGATGAATTAAGTAAATAAAAGATATTGGTTTTCTTATAGAGCTTGTTGGTTAAATTAAGGAATCTGATTATTTTCCTTTCGAAGTTAATTGCATTCGTGGGTTTTGGGTAAACCCCACTCTGGGATTTGTTACTGCATAAAACAAGACACAATATTTAGCATGTGGCCTTTCCTGTAATCAATAAGTACACTCGTATTTCGTAATTGAAAAAAAATAAAAATAAAAAAAGGTTCCATATCTTTCACGATAATATATTTGTAAGTCCTTTAATTGTGTAAGGCTATACCATCTTGATACTACTGTCGACAGATTCGCTTTACCTAAATTGACAATTTTTCGGCACTTGTGAGTTAATACGAGTATTTGATTTAGCGGCTGCTGATTTCGTAGTGACTTTTAAATTTTCCAACTGATCTACAAATAAATGTTACACACATTGTAAGTTTTCGTTCGGCTTAAAACAATTACTTTTCACTTTTATATTCAGCCTAAGTGTCTACATCACTTTCCGTTTTTGTAACCGCATCCGCATCATTGTAAAGCATCCCGATATTTAATTTTTTTTCCCTAATCTTTTTTAAAATGTTTATAGCCACTTACCCAAACGGATTATCCAAATCTATAAATTTATATTATACCCAGCTTCCAATGGTTCCAAAGTCAAAATTTACTTATCTTCGACTTCCATTTCGCCATCGTTCACATTCATATTCAATATTTTTATTTCTGACACAAATTTTTGCATCAACCCAAGCAACTTCAGCATCTTTACTTCGTTAAAACTCAAGCATGGATACCAGACCTTCAGTTAGCCGCACTTGATAAATGTTTTTCTCGGTAATGGCATCAACTATCTGAAGTGAAAACATGCTGGAGGAATCTTTAAAAAAAAATTTACCTCTCCTTTTTGCGAAATAAAAACTCTAGGAACAATATTTTGTTGACAATGTTTTCCAACAATTTCTGCCGCCAAAGGTCGGCATTTACTCGTCGAGGACGCAGATAGACGATAACATGTTTAATGTTCACCATCCGATCGAACTTCAAAATGTATGAACTGAATTTGTGCATTGATTTCGAACAATTTGCGGCCGCTAATACATTTGGTTGGTTTCTCAAGTGGAAGCAAATCTAAGAGGGAATTGAGATAATTTAAAATAAGTCCAAAGAGGAGTTATTTAGCTTGTCTTTCTTTCTTTACATTCACAACATACATACCTTTATCCTTTTTCTGTCTTTTTTTCTAATATCCTCCGGCTTGATCTAAAAGTTTTCTTTATTTTCTTCTTCCAAAGCGCATGGATTTATATCAGCAATTCGATAGTCATCGAGTTGAATTATTTCACCATATTCATCGCATTTAATTCTTTGTTCCTGAAAAGGAAACATTTCATTCTGCTTCCGGCTTGATTTAAAAAATGTAGTATGAGGTCGTTCACAATACCATGTTTGCCCGTGATAACATTCATTTCAAGATCATCATCTGAATCACAATTGGTTTCATCTAAATCCCGTTTAACTATGAGACTATTATGTTTTTACTCTTGTGTTCGAAGATATTCTTCTAATTCTGCCCCCTCCAGTTCTACACGTTTGTAAACATAAATTTCAAGAGCAAGTGTTCCTGGCGAGGTCCTGGAAATACCGTAAATTTCAAAAAGGCTTAAAATTTTTCAATAAATTACCTTGTTGTTAATATTATACTATTATTGATATTCCCAGCCAATTGTACAAAAATATTTTGGTCAGGTGTACTTGCTCAAACAACCTTAGGACTTGAGATGTTGCTTAATTCGATTAAATTGTGGCATAGCTGCAAATGCTTTAACTGAAATGGATTATTTCTGGCGCCTGCAAAAGTTTTCATCAGTTTATCGCTCATCCAATCAATTTGCGATTTGGCAAATTCTAAATTATAACTGACATTCGTCAAGAAAGCTAGAGAGTAGGCAATTAGACCAAAATCCTTATTTTCTACAACCCTTTCATCTCTAGCTCATCTGTTCTGTGAGCTTGTTGATATTTTGCGTTTAGGCAATCCATTACCAAAAGAGATGGCATTTGCAAATGCTCCAGTTTATTAAAAATTTCGATGTCCCTTTTTTGTGATTGAAATTTGTGGCATAAATAAATAAAATATATTTCGCCAGATAGTTAACTCGCGTACTTTACCGGGGAGAAAACATACTTTCGCGTCATTTGTCATTTGGATTTGACAGCAAATTTGTATATGTACATGGTGCGCGAGAGGGCACGAAAAATAGTGGAAATAGTGACCATATGGGAGGGAAGAAGTTTTTGTTTTCTTAATTTGGTATATCGAGTTGGCAGTACTTTCTCTATATATCTTCTTTACACTTACGCGCAGGTAAAAGTGCGTAACACATTGAAAGGTGACATGCAAACAAACGTAAACCCCGGTAGTGAATAAGTTTTAGCAGCAAAGTTAATGAAAAAGTTTTTTTTTGGAAAGTGAATATAAACGCGAAGTTGTCTCCATGATATAATTCTGTACCTAGTTTTCCGAGCATATCGGAGACAAGAATTATTGGTGGCAGTGGGGTTTGTCTTCCAACTGTATAAAACTTAATATATTTAAAGCTGCAAAAAAACTAATCAAATAAAACTGGATTTGGATGTGAATATGTAATTCATAAGCCTGAATCAGCTTTGGATGAAGAAATTGATCACATATTGGGATCTGTGCTGTAAAATAAAAACAAATTCATGTTTAACCCGGAGCATCGCAAATTGAACTTCGACTTTATATGCTTCAGAGGCCTTTTACGGTTAAGATGCACTCCATATGAGTATCAGGAAGATTGGTGCATTTTAGTTACCAAAAATAATGGAAATTTTCCCTTTGCCAACAAGAAACTGAACAAAACCAATATAAGAGGTTAGATGAAACGAAAAAAAGCAAAAAAATGTTGTTCCTACGGATTTAAATTTGAACAATATTTACGTACAGAAGATCCAAAAAAAGAACCTGAAACCGATCAACCTGTGAATGAGTCGGAGTTCTCAGTAATCATGCGGACGATTTCACTTCAATCGACCCTTATAAACTTGAATTTGGTGAACTTAAAGTAATGGTCAAGGGCACAAACTTTAAATTATATTACATATAAGACGAGAAACTGGTGGTGTCAGAGTTTCTTAGTTGGCATAGAAAACCCATTCGTAGGCTTAAGAGATGAGCGCGGCATTGTTGAAGAGATTAATAAAATCGAGGTTGAATCACTTGCTAAGAAATCAGCGGGTCATTAGCAGTCGAGCGTTTGTATGGACTTTCTTGTCCAATTTTTAAAAACAGTGCAAAATATCATAATAAACGTTAGCTGTCCGTCCGTATACAGCTTATACATTTAATTGGCATCCAAAAAGAAATTGCATTTTTTCTTCAGTGCTACCATCACATTAAAATTTTTGTTATATAATATTTTTAAATGTGTAAAAAGTAACCGCCCAATTTCGAACTCAAGTTCGAATATGGCGGCCCCCTTAAATCTGGCGGGCACCTACGTCATAATACTTAAAGATCGCCATATTGACTGGGGAAGAGAGAAGATTCGGCGACAGGGTCGCCAGACGTGGCGATTTTTCGCCAAATTGCCGATTTTTCATCAACCCTGGCGACAAAAAATATGAAATTGGCGATGGCGATTTTTTTGGCGATTTTTCATCGACTTTAAGCGTTTTTATGGCGATTTTTCTTGAAAGAAAAATTGACAGATTATTTACCTTTTAAAAAATAATTTCTAAAGATTTACAAATGTAATATACATCAATTTAGCAGAATTTTCTGAAAAATTAGCTAATTTGAGTAAAAGTTGCCGCAACTGCAAGTGACAGAAAATTCTACGGTACGTCTAATGAGTTATTTGCCGGCTTTTTCGCAGTTTAATTCTGTGATTTTTAATAAATGTTAGAAATAATGGAAAACGGTTTATTAAAAGTAAGAGATCCTACAGATAATTGTCGTTAACCAGGTACACGTAATTGGACTTTTGAATATGTATAGATTCATTACGTTTTTTTACTTTTTATAGAGAATAATAATTTAAACTATTCATGCAGATATCTCTGAAAATCACAGAAGCTGAAGCTATAATTTAATTTCAAATTTGATTTTGGCATTGACTTCGACTGAAAACTCAGTTGCAGTTGATCAGTCGGAATTTTAATTCGGAATGATTTTCAAATCAATTTGCGCGCAGAGAGGCAGAAATTACTGGCGACAGCTTTGCTAATCATTCCTCCAAATAGCTCAGTTGCTCCTCCTTTAAAAGAATGTGATCCAGACGCGATTCAAACTTTATTAAACGCACTTGCTGACAATAGTTCCTTAACGGTTTTACAAGAAAGGTGTGAGTTACAATTAAAGGCTGAGTTAGGCGAGGCAGCTGATCTTCCAGCAAAAGGAAATTCTAAGCATCCTTAATAAGTCATCTATAATGGAGTCAAAATCCGATCTATTGTACCCAAATGTACAATCACTGCAAAACGATTCAAACATTATTGAACTTCTAAAAGATAATAAGGTGCTACGAGCGTTGGCATCACTGATGAAAGCGTTAGCATCTACAATTGAAAACCACTTTAACTTTAGGTGATAATGAAAAACATTTTTTGGAAGTCTTTAATTGTTTGGCGTTTTTTCCGAAACTCTTTCATATAGGCAATTAATATTTGGCACGAAGATAGGAATTGAATTTTGATGTTTGGGTCTAATTTTCATTAAGGTGAAATGGGAATCAAATGAAAGTGTGCTTGTAAAAACGAGTTCAAAAATATAAATGATTAAAATAATATAAATAATTTCATAAATTAGTCGTACCTTAACACAGTATATTGCATACCCAATAAAAAAACAATTTATTGTAATATTATCGCGATAAGCTAAAGGAAGTGACTATTTGCACTTACGTGTACTTCCGTGTTAATACATTAGCCATCTTGATTTCCACTTTGACATTTTGGCTATAATCATGGCTACAAAAAATTTATAGATTGGCGATTTTGGCGACTTTTTAGTGTCCATTTGGCGATATTGTCTGTGGAAAGTCTGGCGACCCTGTTCGGCGATCAGCAAGGCAAAAAGTTTTGAAGTGTGGAACTGAAAAGACCTAGTGAAATTTTTTTAAGAAAAAAAAACCTGGCCTTAGTGAGTTGTCTGCTTAACGTTGTTTCAAACGAGGAACCTACGATGGATACCTTGATACCACCGAAATAGCGAGATAAGTATCTTTTTTGTGTTTTCCTTTTAACAATTATCGTATGTAATTTTTATACCTATAATGAATTTTCTGTCTAGTCAAATAATTTTTTTATACGAGTAGATACCATAATTAGTAACCTGAATACAATTGGGAAAACTATCGCGCATTTCCTTTTTCATTAATATTAATTAAAATTTAAAAAGGTGGTTGAAATACACAAGTATGCAAAATATCGCAAACTAGGAAAAAGGCATACATAATCCGATTCATATTCTAACTACGAACATATCTTTTGTGTATCAATTTAATCAAGACAAGATCAAACTGAAAAAGGAAGAAAGAATTATTGATGTATTTAACATTGCATAATGTGTGTTGTTTAAAGATAGTTGCAGGTTACATTTGTTGTGTTTCCTTCTGCGATACTTAACCAAGTTTTCAATAGATCGGAAGCGCTAATTGGTTTTGTGCTGAACTGCAATGGGGCGCCTTATCGGTTTTACCCATGTCTATTGAGAATTCGTTAAGAATTTTTTTTCTAATTTAACGTTTTGTTAAATTCTGTTTTGAAACATTTTTCATAGTTGCTAACGACAAGCCTTGTCGATTAAAGCACAATTGCGTACGTATATTAGCAATAAAACACATGTTTTTGAATTGTTAAGAAAAACTGATATATAATGCAACCTAGATAACGTTGTATTTAAGATGTTCTTGTTCGTTATCCTGGGATATAAAACTAGTTACAAGCAAAAGTACAGTATTTATGCAATGAATCTAAGCTAAATATACTCCAGTTAGAAAGTCGTTTATCTTTACCCTTAATTTTTTTATTTTTCTGAGTTACTTCTTACCAAAAAAAGTGATGATGGCATTAGACATTTGCTAATGCAAACAAAGGTTATCATATAAAGACAGAAGAAAGGAAACAAAAATTATGTGAAATCAAAGACAATATTGGTTGTAAATAATCCCTTCATGGATGAATTATTGAACAAAGTTATGGGAATATTATTTAAAACGCGTATACTTCATCCTAGATTAAAAATATACTGAATTAGTGCCAAGTATGGCAACAATTAATTAATAACCTAGATAACATTGGGAAAGTTATTGCTCAATTCTTCTTTCATTATTTTTAATCATATTTACATTAAGTGTTTAACCATTAGAAAACATGTTATAGCACTTTGGAAACAGAAAACGATAAAATCTCTTAGAATATAAGAATAAATAGAAAGAAAAACATAAACAAAAAAGGGAGAAAACCAACAAGTAAAACTGAAGATTTTATTTAGATTTCTTATCTTGTCTGTACATTCAACCTACAACGATTTATTTTATTTTCTGAACTGTGCGATATATAGTTTCAATACGGTTGGGGGAGATATGCACAATTGGAGCACTTGTCGGTTGTCTCATTTCTGTTTAAGCTCACGTGTAAATACGTTCCGGTACGTTGAATCGGTACGGAGTACTGTGCAATTTCACAGATGCATAGCAAACACAACTTCCCCTGGGGAGCGGTGTTCGAATTTCTGTTGTGGCTTTGTTGTTATTGCCGCACTTTGGGAGCCAATTTCAATTTCGAAACGTTTTCAAAGTACAACTCCTGTGATGAACCACACGGTTCTGTTATCAGTTGTATCTGAACCTTAAACAAAACGGACGTTTGTTATGGAGCCTTTTCTAAAGTAACGGAAGTGAACAAGTAGTTAGGTTTGGTTCGTGATTGCATGCCGTAACGGTTTGGTTTCGTTGTGTTTAGACCGCGGCTTCATGTGGGAATCGTATTGAAGGGCTTGAGTAATATTATTGTTGTTGCACCCCATATTCGATTAAGGGTTTAATTTCGGGCCAAAGTTGTTCGGAAGGAAAACTTCCGCATTTGAATTGCATGTCCGAGAATAGTACAGTGCGAGTTGAGAAAAACATGAGCTCAAAATAGTGTGCTTTGTGAAACATACATGAAAGAAGCGGATAAAGTGTGTTATTTTGGAAAATTACCTTTAGTAAAATGTGCTTAAAGTGCAATACATTATTAAACAAGTTCAGCAAGTGAGATATTGCTGCCGTGTGGTCTGTGTAAATTGTTAATCTCCAGCAACACAGACTTTGAATCTTTCTCGGAATAAGTTTACAGCAGATAACTTCCCAAGTGACCAAATCTTGGCACTGAACAGCAGTTATTCAAGCATTCAGCCACTTGGTTCGTCCCCTGCTGCCACCGGTATCATAGATGAATCTTCGGACGAGATTCTACTTCGGTTCGTGCGCCGTTTGGAATCATTTAAACAGCAGAAAAATCTACAAAAGACCTTCATCAGTCACTAAATTCCGCAGAAGAGGCACTAGTTAAAGTCATCAACAGCGAAAATAACTCTGAATTTACCAAAAGTAGCATCAAGGAAAATGTACAAAAAACAAAAGTTTGCGGTTGTGTGAGCAAAGACCATGTTAAAGACAACAAAAAATCAGAAAACTACTTAACAGATGATATCAGGACCAAATGTGGAAGCTCTGACGATGAATGTCCTTTAACTGAAGCACCAGAATATGTTATACCCCTTGCCACAAATGACGAAAATAGGTCAGAACGTAATAAGGAGAATTTCTTAGTTGATAGTAATATGGGATCAAATGTGTCCCGAAACATTAGCAAGGGACTATCTGGGCGAAGGACGCAATCATCTGGCAATTTATATAACAACAAAAATAGAGAAGGATACTACCATACATCAAATGACAATACAAAAGAGAAAATCACAAAACCACGTAATGAATCAGAGAGCGTTAAATAGCATACAATGGACAGACGAGACGGTCCCGACAATCCATTGGAATCACATCCACCAAATTTAATAATGCCACCTTTATCTGGAGTAACGAAAGAAGATCGAAATAAGTTCTGCGGAAAGCTACATAAAAGCGGGTAGGGTGGAGTACGTGACTGTAACTTCAAATAGACCGCAACAGCATCAAATGCAGATGAAGCTTTCGCCTTACAACAACAGCACTAGTGAGAAGGAAACCGCCTCAACAAGCGCCGAAAGTAACACATTCAAAATCAATCAAGATAAACCTGATATAACACCTTCGCCCTATCTTCAGCAGCAAACCCTCATTGCGGATATGAACTTCCTGAATGGGAACCCGTTTGCGTACAACTTCATAACAAAAAACTGCACATTCACTGTACAAATAATAAAAGGTCCCCGTGGCCTTGGTTTATCGATATCCGGGGGAATTGATTCAAATGCAGCATTTCCCGGATTAATTCGAATAAAGCGCCTATTTCCTCATCCAGCAGCTTGGTCAACTGGAAAATTACAACCTGGTGATATAATCTTAGAGGCTAATGACGTTCTACTTACAGAATTAACAAATTACGAAGCTTTGGAAGTACTGAGGACGATGCCTAGCGAAGTCGTCCTTTTAGTGTGTCGTCCAAATTATGAGCACTATAAAAAGCTTTCAGCACCAACGGAACCACCGAAACCCCCGCGGCGAACTCAACAGCAGGGTACACAAACAATGGCTGAGGAATCATATCCACTGGAGCCTATTCCTCTGATTCAGACCAGCTTTAGTGGGGAGTTTGAAATAATTATGGTCAAACAACAAGGATCTCTCGGTTTCACGTTGTGAAAGGAGGACGAATCGGTGTTGGGCCACTATGTCCGCGCACTAGTTAGGGAACCTGCAACCACAGATGGAAGAATCAAACCTGGTGATAAAATTGTTGCCGTTAATGACATTCCTTTGTCACCAATGACACACGAACAAGCTGTGATATTTCTAAGGCAAGCTGCTGACACTGTAAAGCTGCGTTTTAACAGGGATAAGGCCCAGACACCCGTTGCGGCCATGTCTCCAACGACATCTGAAAATAAGGTGATATGTGGATCAGGGAAAAAGACGTTTTTAAGGCCTGAGGCAATAAATCTCCTGAGTGACTTAGCTTATAAGAAGCAAAACACCCCCTGCGACTCCACAGACTCTTCGCTTGTATCAAGCAACACTTCACCTCGACGAATTAAAAGGGGAAACAAACATAGTTCAGCCAATACCTCGCAAAGTGAACAGGATGGTACAGACTCTAAAGGTTCAAGCAATGTTCAGTATATCGTGTCATGTCAGTCAATAGTCTGCTGCCTAATCGATCGGACGCGTTGCGCGATCGCTCTATAATTTCCCCAAGTCTTACTCTAATATTTTCGGTTCGTGTGTTTTGCGCTTGTGTCAGCAAAGTGAGTGCCACCCTTTCCCAACCATTAAACTTTCGTGACACAGTTTCTGCGTGTTTTCGTATTGCTCAGTGACCTTTTTTTTGTGTGACACGGTTGTTTATTTACATTGACACAGTTTCTGCGTGTTTACTATTTTCTCAGTAACCTTTTTTTGTGTGACTCAGTTGTTTATTTACTTATTCGTGAAATATTTTTTGCTTTGCACTGGAAATTACTATAATCTGGTGTAAATTCAACTATTTAACTTTTTTCATTATTAAAATATTTTGTGACAATCTTTCCAAACATAATGGCAATCTGCAAAGCGTGCTCTATTGAGTTACTTACCAATGGTGTGGCCTGTGATGGCATTTGTGGTGATACTTTCCACGGTACATGCCTGGAGCACTCTACTGGTGGTCTTGCTACATGCAAGGAAGTAGTATAAATATGCGGGTTCTGGACCAATGTGCAATGTGCACAAGGTCAAAGGTCAAGGTTGCTGATTGGGTTTTCGGTCTTGGAGGCTACAATTGAGAGATAAGGAAAAGAGATAAGGATTTTCGGTCTTATAGGCTACAATTGAGAGATAAGGAAGAGAGATAAGGATTGTCGGCCATCTTGGATTTTGGGTTTTCGGTCTTATTGGCTACAATTGAGAGATAAGGATTGTCGGCCATCTTGGATCTTGGGTTTTCGGTCTTATAGGCTACAATTGAGAGATAAGGAAGGGAGATAAGGATTGTCGGCCATCTTGGATTTTGGGTTTTCGGTTTTATTGGCTACAATTGAGAGATAAGGATTGTCGGCCATCTTGGATCTTGGGTTTTCGGTCTTATAGGCTACAATTGAGAGATAAGGAAGAGAGATAAGGATTGTCGGCCATCTTGGATTTTGGGTTTTCGGTCTTATTGGCTACAATTGAGAGATAAGGATGTCGGCCATCTTGGATCTTGGGTTTTCGGTCTTATAGGCTACAATTGAGAGATAAGGAAGAGAGATAAGGGTGTCGGCCATCTTGGATTTTGGGTTTTCGGTCTTATAGGCTACAATTGAGAGATAAGGATATCGGCCATCTTGGATTTTTGGGTTTTCGGTGTTATAGGCTACAATTGAGAGATAAGGAAAAGAGATAAGGATTGTCGGCCATCTTGGATTTTCGGTTTTTAGTCTTGGAGGCTACAATTGGTCTTCTTCTTCTTTGGTTTGCATCTGGACTTAGATCTAAACCTTGGATCTGAACCTAGATTGTTTAGTAAGATAGGATTGTCGGTCATCTTGGATTTTCGGTTTTTGGTCTTGGAGGCCACAATTGGTCTTCTTTGGGTTTTCGGTGTTATAGGCTACAATTGAGCAATAAGGAAAAGACATAAGGATTTTCGGCCATCTTGGATTTTCGGTTTTTGGTCTTGGAGGCTACAATTGGTCTTCTTCTTCTTTGGTTTGCATCTGGACTTAGATCTAAACCTTGGATCTGAACCTAGATTGTTTAGTAAGATAAGGCACCTGTCGGCCATCTTGGATTTTCGGTTTTTGGTCTTGGAGGCCACAATTGGTCTTCTTTGGGTTTTCGGTGTTATAGGCTACAATTGAGCAATAAGGAAAAGAGATAAGGATTGTCGGCCATCTTGGATTTTCGGTTTTTGGTCTTGGAGGCTACAATTGGTCTTCTTCTTCTTTGGTTTGCATCTGGACTTAGATCTAAACCTTGGATCTGAACCTAGATTGTTTAGTAAGATAAGGCACCTGTCGGCCATCTTGGATATTGGGTATTCAGTCTTGGAGGCTACAATTGATGTTGAAGATAAGAGTTTGTTGTTTTGAGTCCTTAATTACGAAGTACAGCTTTATCAGCTAAATGAAATTACACGAGGCGAATTTAATTGGATTGAAGATAAGAGTTTGTTGTTTTGAGTCTTTAATTACGAAGTACAGCTTTATCAGCTAAATGAAATAACATGATGCGAATTTAGTTGGAAAAACAGAATATTGCGTAATAAAAGATTTCACCACTTTGAGTAAATAGATGAAGATTATTTTTTAATTTCTTTTGCAAATTCTTATTTCTATGATATCATTGGGGGTCCAAGCAAGTTTTAGCATGTTTTTCTGCTCGAGCTGTGATTGATAAGCGAGCTGGTGACTGCGTAGAAATTAATAATTTGGCGACAATGTTAAGGTCGTTGGGTGATAAGGTTTTGTAGATGAATCTGACCTCGTGCTGAAAATAAGAGTTGTTGTTTTGAGTTTTTAATTACGAAGTACTCCTTTATCAGCTAAATGAAATAACATGATGCGACTTTAATTGAAAGCAGAATATTGTAACCTCGAACTTTAAAAGATTATCATGCAATTTCTTTTCCAGATCTAAATATAGCCATTAATTCGAGGTTATATTATTAAATAATTTCGTGTTTTATGCAACTAGCAAGTAAGTCATTCCACCGATTACGTCATCTGGACCTTGACTACTAGTTAATATAACACCATTGAGGAATAGTTAAAGGAATTTCTGTAATTAGGGAAAAAAATCTGATGTTTAAAAATAACATGCATCGCTTTGCATAAATCCGTTAATAAGTAATAAACGTCTAGTCAAGATAGCTAGAATGGCTTCTTTCGGTACTTTGGAGAGGTTTATCATGTGAAGAACTTGCAAAGAAAATAAATATCTTTCCATAGCCTTAAACTTCGTTTCTTTATGATTCAACCGTGATAATCTTAATAAGAGAAACCATTGATTCGTAATTATGCTTTAAATTTATATCAAACTAGCAGCTACCAAACCCATATAACAACCTTGAACTGCAGAAGAAATGAACAAGATCATTGGCGTTGTTGTAACACTTTCTAAAAATTGCCTGTGAATTTAGACTAGAACAAACAAAATCGAAGTAGCTGAAATGTCTTCTTTCAATACTTTAACGAGATTTATCATGTGAAGAACATAAGAAAATAAATTTTTTATATGCTTCATGTAACAATAGACTCAAATTGTGATTTCACAGAGTTCAGTTTACTTTGAGTTTGTCATCTAATTTTGGCAAATGTCAGCTTCCGGGTTTGTTGCCGTTGCAGCACTTTATAAAAATAGACTCAAAAACTTTGAATTGGGCCGATAGAACAAACAAAATCGAGGTAGCTGGAATGGCTTTTCTTTTGGTAATTTAGAGAGATTTATCATGTCAAGAACTTAAGAAAATAAAACTCTTTTCATAGCTTTAAACTTGGTTTCTTCTTTTTTCAGTCGTAATAATCTTAATAAGGAAACCATATTTTTCCTGAATCGTAATTATGGTTTAAATTTATACCAAACGGACAGCTAACAACCCTATATGACATTTAAAATTTAATTTTTGTATGCGTCATGCAACAATAGACCCAAATTGTGATCTCACCAAGTCAAACAAACGAAAAACTACTATCCCAATGATCTTTGCAAAATTTATAGAGAAATACAGCTGAACCAATGAAAGAAATTTAAAACGCATTAAACAGGGCTTTAATAATCGTATTAAAAGCTTTCTAGTGAAAAATGATGATGAAGGAATATTGGATCCAAAACAATTTTTCTACAAAATAAAACCTCGAGTTATAAATCTTCTTGAAGCAAGTTTACAGAAAATCCTCTGAATTAGGCTCAAGGAAATTGATATGTTACTTAGAAGATACATTTCATTATATAATCCATTATAGAAATCTCCAAAAAGTAGTTTAAAGTATGAATTGAAGTTTTCATACATTCATAGAGCTCTTTGATTCAGACAATGGAATTGATTAAAAATTTCATTATATAATCCCTTATAGAAATCTCCAAAAAGTAGTTTAAAGTATGAATTGAAGTTTTCATACATTCATAGAGCTCTTTGATTCAGACAATGGAATTGATTAAAACTCATACATTCATAGAGCTCTTTGATTCAGACAATGGAATTGATTAAAACAATATATTGATCTTAGTACTTTGCATAGATCAAAAGCTGTTAACTCTTTCTGATCTTAAGCTCTTATGATGGAATTTGTATTTATCACGAGGAAAGACACTAATTTTGTGATCTTAAGTATATTCAAATGTTCAACAGATGCTTACTATTGTCAAGACTTATTCTAATATCACCATTAAATCTTTTGGTTGAAGCACAGTTCGGTTTACTAAAATTATCACAGTTTAAAAAATTATTAAATTTATTTTTGGTTTGTCTTTTACTTTGTTTGCATTTTAGATTCATATAGATTAGATTTCTCAAGTATAGAAAAATTAGCGAATAATTCATCTGATGAAAACTTAATATTAAACAGATCCTTTTATAAAAATGACGATTTATTATATAGATTCAGGATAATTTTGGGGTGCTATGCTTAAGTATTGAAAGATTGAATTACAATAATTATTAACTGACGTTAATGTGTATAACTTTATATGTTCTCGCAGGCATTCTACTGCTAATAATAAGTGTATGGAAAATGTTATCCCATCACAAAGCTCAACATATTTAATTTACTTCGACTGCAATAATTTATATGGGTGAGACATGTCTGAATTCTTATCATATGAGGAATTTCAATGGGATAGAAAATACGGATATCAATATAATGAGCATTCTTCAAAGTTCAGAAATTGAATATATATATTTGAAGTAGATTTAACTTATCTAGAATCACTTCATGACTTACACAATGATCTACCATTTTGCGCAAATAATATAAAAATCCCCTGAATTAGGCTCAAGAAAATTGATATGTGACTTAGAAGATACATTTCATTACATAATCCATTATAGAAATCTCCAAAAAGTAGTTTAAAGTATGAATTGAAGTTTTCATGTATTCATAGAGCTCTTTGATTCAGACAATGGAATTGATTAAAACAATATATTGATCTTAGTACTTTGCATAGATCAAAAGCTGTTAACACTTTCTGATCTTAAGCTCTTATGATGGAATTTGTATTTATCACGATGAATGACACTAATTTTGGGTTCTTAAGTATATTCAAATGTTCAACAGATGCTTACTATTGTCAAGACTTATTCTAATATCATCATTAAATCTTTCGGTTGGAGCAAAGTTCGGTTTACTAAAATTATCACAGTTTAAAAAATTATTTTTGGTTTGTCTTTTACTTTGTTTGCATTAGCAAGTATAAACATGTATTTGAAAAAGGGTATACCCCAAACAAAATGTGATTACAAAATATCAAATTTCTTCGAAATAAAAACACTCGTAATTCACTTAATCAATTTTTATTTAAAATCGGTAGAGTTCTATTAAATCTTCCTGACATATCATTATTTCATATAATTAATTTACATATTTCTAAATCCTGGTATTTCGTCCATTTTGTTTTCGATAAATTTTAAATTGCAATCTTCATCCATCTCATACACAGTGTTGTTGATCTCCACTGTTTGAAACTCTGACTGCGGTTCCACTGATTGATGATTTTCGAAAATGAATTTTACAAAGCATATTGTCAATACAAGAACATCTTTTTGTCTCTGAAATTCCTCCATTTTCTGAATTATAGGCTGTGTTACTTTATTTAGATATTCCTGTTTAATATCACCATCCTTAAGATTTGTATTAAGTTCGATGTTTTCAAATTTGTATTCATTACATCGATTGATGTATTTGAATCGTGTTATAACCCGAACAGGTTCATATGCACCATTTTTTAGATATTTTTGAATGTGTTCTTGAAATTTGTTTAAGTAATGTTCTTCCAGTAAATACTTCAGCGCATTTATTCCGAAAGCCAGTTGATTATGCACCGCTAATATCATTTCATCCCATACTGGGGTGAATTGTATCTTAAAAGTATATTGTTCGCGAGGAGTCTTTACGATAGATTTTCCTTCCATTTTATTTCTGTAATAACAGTTTTTTATTTACTACGCATATATTAATTACTCTGCAACATACCTGATCTTCCTTCCTTTCCTGAATCTGGTCTATCTAAATATTTGCCTCAGCTTTTATAGCAAGTATTTTACCCCCCACTGGAAATTTTTAAAACTTGAACTGCTTAAAATTAAATTAAATTGAAGATTTCATTAACGTTATTCCCTTAAATAAAGTGTTATATATCAATGTCAAAGGCAATTTTTTCATCTGAGAATAAAACGATTGAATTACAATGTTTAGATTCCATTCGCTGCGAGTTTAGATACTCTAACAAACAAACAAAAATCTGAATGATGAGGACTTTAGAATAATCCATAATGAATTTAATAAGGAGAAAGGGGGGTTTTCATATGATTACTTAAATTCTTTTGATAAATTTAAAATGAAGCATGTGTGCCCCTCAGGATTTTTTAATAAACTTAGCAATAAGAAGAAGAATATCAGCATGTCGTTAATGTATGGAGCAAATTTAATTCTACATAAATATCTATGAGTTTAACCCGAATCATTATTACACAACACCAGGATTGTCATGGGATGCTATGTTAAAACACATCCAAATTAAATTAGAATTATAGAAATGTATTATATAATTTCATGAAAAGCGGTATTCGGGGAGGTTTAACACAATGTTCCTTACGATATTCTCTATCTAATGAGAGATTTTGATTTTTTTAAAAGGGTTAAAATATTTGGTTTAGATTGATGTTATTAATTTATATAGATGAGTTATTTCGGAGTCACTTCCATATGCAGATTTTGTTTGGATAGATAATTGTGATATTGAAGATTAGGATTGAGAAATTTTCCAAATATCTTTTAACGTGTTCTCAATAATATAAATTCAATATTTTTTTTATTTCCCCAGCATGTTTTAACATGTAAAACAGCTTACATTTAAACGGAAATCGCGGTTATAAGAATTTTGTTTGTTAGGGTCTTATCTTTGATTAAATATCAGTTCGAGTATAAAAGCCAAGTATTTTTAGTTAAATTTTTAGTTTTCAATGTAAAGTCAATCAGTGAAACTGAAAATACATGAAATTCGTGTTCCTAGTGAAATTAAAATAATCTAACATGCCTCAGCTACCAATAATCAATGAAGCAGTCATCGAAGACTTTGAAGTGCTCGAAGAACTGAACTCCGCAAATTTTAAACCTACGATTGCAGTTAAAGACATGGAAGAGTATAAAATCATAGGATGCAGCAATGTAACAACGAAGTATGGGCCCAGGATCCTTTTAGAACTAGAGAATTACCAAGTTTTTCTGCCGCCGAGATACAGCGCTAAAATTACTCACCGCACAATCGAGAAACTTAACGATGGAGGCTTCTATGTTGTTAGGAAACTAGCAAATGGCAACTATTTTAATTTAATATTTACAAAAATAACATCTAGTAATGGATATTACTTAAATTTGTAAATAAATGGAAAAAAGTTCTATTAAATATATGTTTATTTTAACTTCACCTCTCCCAATTCTCTATATGGATTCAAATGATATTTTAGAGACATACATGACTCTAGTAGATGGCAACAGGAGTCTAATATTACATTTGATATCTGATGAGCCGATTTCTTCTACATTTCATTTTTTGATTTCAATTTTATACCCTGAATGTACTTGGTGTATGCAATTAGTGGATCCTAACTTCGCTAGGAGATAAAGTAATAGGTCGATTTCTGACAATAACAGATAGCATGTAAGAAAAACAAAATCGCGACTAATCATATTATGATTCCCATGACTTTTAATTAAAACAATTTAATTAATTTTTATATCCCGTGTCTCCAGGGAGCCGGCTATGTCTAACTGTTTTCATTTAGTTGATAAGCAACATAATTTGCAGTGTTTGCTGGAAAGACAATTATTGCTATTTAGTAATCGATAAAGATAGTTTGTTGAAGAAAGGACGTTATCGAAAAGGAATCGATACATAGATTTCGCTATAAATTTAGAAGATCTAGTAAAACAAATCAGCTAAAGCTGTTCATGACCTGCTTAAGCTGGTAATAGATCTGTTAAAGCTGGTAATAGACCTGATATAGCTGTTCATAGACCTGCTAAAGCTGGTAAAAGACCTGTTAAAGCTGGTAGTAGACCTGATATAGCTGTTCATAGACCTGCTAAAGCTGGTAATAAACCTGTTAAAGCTGATAGTAGACCTGATATAACTGTTCATAGACCTGATATAGTTGTTCATAGACCTGCTAAAGCTGATAGTAGACCTGATATAGCTGTTTATAGATCTGATATAGCTATTCATAGAGCTGATAAAAGTTGTTCTTCGACCTAATAAATGAGAATCAGGTATTTGACCATCCGCTCTTGCCGTCATGATAAATCAGTTAACTTATAATTTATGCATACTTTGAAGCTCTAGTACCTTTTATTTAACCATCAGTTCTGTATTATCTTTTAAGTCATATTTGCTGTACAAAGATTTACAGGTTGTTTCATAAAAAGCAATTAACATAGACCTATCATTATATTATAAAATTTTTCGTTAATAAGGAAATAATCTTTCTCAAAGATTTACAGGTTGTTTCATAAAAAGCAATTAACATAGACCTATCGTTATATTATAAAATTTTTCGTTAATAAGGAAATAATCTTTCTCAATTTCAATCTTTGAATTTTGCTGTCAATTGTCGGGTTTTTTAGGCGTTGAAAAGTGAATTATATTCGTCTATTCTGAGATATAAAAAGCAAACAAAAATGATGTAGCGATAGCGCAATGTGTAAGGGGTGCTACGGAAAGGGACTTGATGTCTTCATAATACTATAAAAGAAAAGGGATGAACAATGATTTAATAGCTAATACCAACTCTTTGGTGGAACCGCTTATCTCTATTCATTTTTCACTTTTTTTTTCTCATCTATAAAACTTATTTGTTGATTACCCATGAACCTCTCATAAAACTTATTTTTTGATCATTCCATAAAACTTCCTTCAAATTGAATTAAACGATCCCCCGCTTATCTCTATATAATTTCGGTAGCAGCTAACTATCGATAAGCATGGGATGAATAATGATTTAATAGCTAATACCAACACTTTGGTGGAAACGCTTATCTCTATTCATTTTTCACATTTTTTTTTCTCATCTATAAAACTTATTTGTTGATTACCCATGAAACTCTCATAAAACTTATTTTTTAATCATTCCATAAAACTTCCTTCAAATTTAATTAAACGATCCCCGCTTATCTCTATATAATTTCAGTAGCAGCTAACTATCGATAAGCATTTTTCATATTTTTTGGTCACCACAATTCCTTTCAAATCATATGTAAAGAATTTAAATTTAAATTTAGAATTCTATAAAGATAAGCGGAGGTCATTTAATTAAATTTGAAGGAAGTTTTATGGAATGATTAAAAAATAAGTCGAATGAGAGTTTCATGGTTAATCAACAAATAAGTTTTATAGGCGAGCAAAAAAATGTGAAAAATGAATAGAGATAAGCGGATACTATTTAAGCAATGAATCACTTATGAGTTTTAACATTCACCAAAATGGAGAGAATTATAGAAGAAGTTCTTAAGGTGTTGAATATCCCAGAGGATTACGAGGATCCTCATGAGCGGCTGCAGGAGCTGGTAAATTCTCCGCTAACCCCGATAAACCTGGTTTATAGGTTAGGATGGGAGTCTGAGTGGTGCGAAGTGGCCACTCCATATTCGGAGAATTTTACGGGGTTGCGAACGGTTAGTTTTAAAATTATTTTACATGTTATTTTTATTATTTTCTTCTTTATAGATTAATCACTCAGTTAGCGGAAGGAGGTGTGTTATATCAGTTTTCAGCGTCGAAGCGCTGGCCCTCGAGATGAGGACCCGGCTTGATGCTGCTAATCATTTAGAGGAGGATTGGGATAGCCCGGACGATGTTAGACTTTAAACCTATAAATTCTAATTTAATTTTGATATTTCAAAAACTATAAACCCTAAATAAACTGGTTTGTTATACGTCACTTTTATTTTGTTTAATTCTACTGCAGCCATATTTATTGTAAATTGCGCAGTACTATGAAAATTGGGTTTTGCAATTAAAACACGAAGACCTAAATGGTTACCTCAACTTTCCCATTCTGTAGCTATCTTAATATCCCTTCTCCATGTTAAAACATGCTTGGAAATAAAAAAAATATTGAATTTATATTATTGAGAACACGTTAAAAGATATTTGGAAAATTTCTCAATCCTAATCTTCAATATCACAATTATCTATCCAAACAAAATCTGCATATGGAAGTGACTCCGAAATAACTCATCTATATAAATTAATAACATCAATCTAAACCAAATATTTTAACCCTTTTAAAAAAATCAAAATCTCTCATTAGATAGAGAATATCGTAAGGAACATTGTGTTAAACCTCCCCGAATACCGCTTTTCATGAAATTATATAATACATTTCTATAATTCTAATTTAATTTGGATGTGTCTTAACATAGCATCCCATGACAATCCTGGTGTTGTGTAATAATGATTCGGGTTAAACTCATAGATATTTATGTAGAATTAAATTTGTTCCATACATCAACGACATGCTGATATTCTTCTTCTTATTGGTAAGTTTATTAAAAAATCCTGAGGGGCACACATGCTTCATTTTAAATTTATCAAAAGAATTTAAGTAATCATATGAAAACCCCCCTTTCTCCTTATTAAATTCATTATGGATTATTCTAAAGTCTTCATCATTCAGATTTTTGTTTGTTTTTTAGAGTATCTAAACTCGCAGCGAATGGAATCTAAACATTGTAATTCAATCGTTTTATTCTCAGATGAAAAAATTGCCTTTGACATTGATATATAACACTTTATTTAAGGGAATAACGTTAATGAAATCTTCAATTTAATTTAATTTTAAGCAGTTCAAGTTTTAAAAATTTCCAGTGGGGGGTAAAATACTTGCTATAAAAGCTGAGGCAAATATTTAGATGGACCAGATTCAGGAAAGGAAGGGAGATCAGGTATGTTGCAGAGTAATTAATACATGCGTAGTAAATAAAAAATGTTATTACAGAAATAAAATGGAAGGAAAATCTATCGTAAAGACTCCTCGCGAACAATATACTTTTAAGATACAATTCACCCCAGTATGGGATGAAATGATATTAGCGGTGCATAATCAACTGGCTGTCGGAATAAATGCACTGAAGTATTTACTGGAAGAACATTACTTAAACAAATTTCAAGAACACATTCAAAAATATCTAAAAAATGGTGCATATGAACCTGTTCGGGTTATAACACGATTCAAATACATCAATCGATGTAATGAATACAAATTTGAAAACATCGAACTTAATACAAATCTTAAGGATGGTGATATTAAACAGGAATATCTAAATAAAGTAACACAGCCTATAATTCAGAAAATGGAGGAATTTCAGAGACAAAAAGATGTTCTTGTATTGACAATATGCTTTGTAAAATTCATTTTCGAAAATCATCAATCAGTGGAACCGCAGTCAGAGTTTCAAACAGTGGAGATCAACAACACTGTGTACGAGATGGATGAAGATTGCAATTTAAAATTTATCGAAAACAAAATGGACGAAATACCAGGATTTAGAAATATGTAAATTAATTATATAAAATAATGCTATGTCAGGAAGATTTAATAGAACTCTACCGATTTTAAATAAAAATTGATTAAGTGAATTACGAGTGTTTTTATTTCGAAGAAATTTGATATTTTGTAATCACATTTTGTTTGGGGTATACCCTTTTTCAAATACATGTTTATACTTGCTAATGCAAACAAAGTAAAAGACAAACCAAAAATAATTTTTTAAACTGTGATAATTTTAGTAAACCGAACTTTGCTCCAACCGAAAGATTTAATGATGATATTAGAATAAGTCTTGACAATAGTAAGCATCTGTTGAACATTTGAATATACTTAAGAACCCAAAATTAGTGTCATTCATCGTGATAAATACAAATTCCATCATAAGAGCTTAAGATCAGAAAGTGTTAACAGCTTTTGATCTATGCAAAGTACTAAGATCAATATATTGTTTTAATCAATTCCATTGTCTGAATCAAAGAGCTCTATGAATACATGAAAACTTCAATTCATACTTTAAACTACTTTTTGGAGATTTCTATAATGGATTATGTAATGAAATGTATCTTCTAAGTCACATATCAATTTTCTTGAGCCTAATTCAGGGGATTTTTATATTATTTGCGCAAAATGGTAGATCATTGTGTAAGTCATGAAGTGATTCTAGATAAGTTAAATCTACTTCAAATATATATATTCAATTTCTGAACTTTGAAGAATGCTCATTATATTGATATCCGTATTTTCTATCCCATTGAAATTCCTCATATGATAAGAATTCAGACATGTCTCACCCATATAAATTATTGCAGTCGAAGTAAATTAAATATGTTGAGCTTTGTGATGGGATAACATTTTCCATACACTTATTATTAGCAGTAGAATGCCTGCGAGAACATATAAAGTTATACACATTAACGTCTGTTAATAATTATTGTAATTCAATCTTTCAATACTTAAGCATAGCACCCCAAAATTATCCTGAATCTATATAATAAATCGTCATTTTTATAAAAGGATCTGTTTAATATTAAGTTTTCATCAGGTGAATTATTCGCTAATTTTTCTATACTTGAGAAATCTAATCTATATGAATCTAAAATGCAAACAAAGTAAAAGACAAACCAAAAATAAATTTAATAATTTTTTAAACTGTGATAATTTTAGTAAACCGAACTGTGCTTCAACCAAAAGATTTAATGGTGATATTAGAATAAGTCTTGACAATAGTAAGCATCTGTTGAACATTTGAATATACTTAAGATCACAAAATTAGTGTCTTTCCTCGTGATAAATACAAATTCCATCATAAGAGCTTAAGATCAGAAAGTGTTAACAGCTTTTGATCTATGCAAAGTACTATTGTTTTAATCAATTCCATTGTCTGAATCAAAGAGCTCTATGAATGTATGAGTTTTAATCAATTCCATTGTCTGAATCAAAGAGCTCTATGAATGTATGAAAACTTCAATTCATACTTTAAACTACTTTTTGGAGATTTCTATAAGGGATTATATAATGAAATTTTTAATCAATTCCATTGTCTGAATCAAAGAGCTCTATGAATGTATGAAAACTTCAATTCATACTTTAAACTACTTTTTGGAGATTTCTATAATGGATTATATAATGAAATGTATCTTCTAAGTAACATATCAATTTCCTTGAGCCTAATTCAGAGGATTTTCTGTAAACTTGCTTCAAGAAGATTTATAACTCGAGGTTTTATTTTGTAGAAAAATTGTTTTGGATCCAATATTCCTTCATCATCATTTTTCAATAGAAAGCTTTCAATACGATTATTAAAGCCCTGTTTAATGCGTTTTAAATTTCTTTCATTGGTTCAACTGTATTTCTCTATAAATTTTGAAAAGATCATTGGGATAGTAGTTTTTCGTTTGTTTGACTTGGTGAGATCACAATTTGGGTCTATTGTTGCATGACGCATACAAAAATTAAATTTTAAATGTCATATAGGGTTGTTAGCTGTCCGTTTGGTATAAATTTAAACCATAATTACGATTCAGGAAAAATATGGTTTCCTTATTAAGATTATTACGACTGAAAAAAGAAGAAACCAAGTTTAAAGCTATGAAAAGAGTTTTATTTTCTTAAGTTCTTGACATGATAAATCTCTCTAAATTACCAAAAGAAAAGCCATTCCAGCTACCTCGATTTTGTTTGTTCTATCGGCCCAATTCAAAGTTTTTGAGTCTATTTTTATAAAGTGCTGCAACGGCAACAAACCCGGAAGCTGACATTTGCCAAAATTAGATGACAAACTCAAAGTAAACTGAACTCTGTGAAATCACAATTTGAGTCTATTGTTACATGAAGCATATAAAAAATTTATTTTCTTATGTTCTTCACATGATAAATCTCGTTAAAGTATTGAAAGAAGACATTTCAGCTACTTCGATTTTGTTTGTTCTAGTCTAAATTCACAGGCAATTTTTAGAAAGTGTTACAACAACGCCAATGATCTTGTTCATTTCTTCTGCAGTTCAAGGTTGTTATATGGGTTTGGTAGCTGCTAGTTTGATATAAATTTAAGGCATAATTACGAATCAATGGTTTCTCTTATTAAGATTATCACGGTTGAATCATAAAGAAACGAAGTTTAAGGCTATGGAAAGATATTTATTTTCTTTGCAAGTTCTTCACATGATAAACCTCTCCAAAGTACCGAAAGAAGCCATTCTAGCTATCTTGACTAGACGTTTATTACTTATTAACGGATTTATGCAAAGCGATGCATGTTATTTTTAAACATCAGATTTTTTTCCCTAATTACAGAAATTCCTTTAACTATTCCTCAATGGTGTTATATTAACTAGGTAGTAGTCAAGGTCCAGATGACGTAATCGGTGGAATGACTTACTTGCTAGTTGCATAAAACACGAAATTATTTAATAATATAACCTCGAATTAATGGCTATATTTAGATCTGGAAAAGAAATTGCATGATAATCTTTTAAAGTTCGAGGTTACAATATTCTGCTTTCAATTAAAGTCGCATCATGTTATTTCATTTAGCTGATAAAGGAGTACTTCGTAATTAAAAACTCAAAACAACAACTCTTATTTTCAGCACGAGGTCAGATTCATCTACAAAACCTTATCACCCAACGACCTTAACATTGTCGCCAAATTATTAATTTCTACGCAGTCACCAGCTCGCTTATCAATCACAGCTCGAGCAGAAAAACATGCTAAAACTTGCTTGGACCCCCAATGATATCATAGAAATAAGAATTTGCAAAAGAAATTAAAAAATAATCTTCATCTATTTACTCAAAGTGGTGAAATCTTTTATTACGCAATATTCTGTTTTTCCAACTAAATTCGCATCATGTTATTTCATTTAGCTGATAAAGCTGTACTTCGTAATTAAAGACTCAAAACAACAAACTCTTATCTTCAATCCAATTAAATTCGCCTCGTGTAATTTCATTTAGCTGATAAAGCTGTACTTCGTAATTAAGGACTCAAAACAACAAACTCTTATCTTCAACATCAATTGTAGCCTCCAAGACTGAATACCCAATATCCAAGATGGCCGACAGGTGCCTTATCTTACTAAACAATCTAGGTTCAGATCCAAGGTTTAGATCTAAGTCCAGATGCAAACCAAAGAAGAAGAAGACCAATTGTAGCCTCCAAGACCAAAAACCGAAAATCCAAGATGGCCGACAATCCTTATCTCTTTTCCTTATTGCTCAATTGTAGCCTATAACACCGAAAACCCAAAGAAGACCAATTGTGGCCTCCAAGACCAAAAACCGAAAATCCAAGATGACCGACAATCCTATCTTACTAAGCAATCTAGGTTCAGATCCAAGGTTTAGATCTAAGTCCAGATGCAAACCAAAGAAGAAGAAGACCAATTGTAGCCTCCAAGACCAAAAACCGAAAATCCAAGATGGCCGACAATCCTTATCTCTTTTCCTTATCTCTCAATTGTAGCCTATAACACCGAAAACCCAAAAATCCAAGATGGCCGATATCCTTATCTCTCAATTGTAGCCTATAAGACCGAAAACCCAAAATCCAAGATGGCCGACACCCTTATCTCTCTTCCTTATCTCTCAATTGTAGCCTATAAGACCGAAAACCCAAGATCCAAGATGGCCGACATCCTTATCTCTCAATTGTAGCCAATAAGACCGAAAACCCAAAATCCAAGATGGCCGACAATCCTTATCTCTCTTCCTTATCTCTCAATTGTAGCCTATAAGACCGAAAATCCTTATCTCTTTTCCTTATCTCTCAATTGTAGCCTCCAAGACCGAAAACCCAATCAGCAACCTTGACCTTTGACCTTGTGCACATTGCACATTGGTCCAGAACCCGCATATTTATACTACTCAAGGATTGCTCCAATATAAAGCCCTGCCATGTTTTACGTCTTATGAAAGGAGTCGTTGCTACGCTTTCCACCGACCAAACATTTATAGGAGATAAGGTCAACGAGATCTTCCAACTTGGCCGGATTGCAGATTCTGTCCGACGACTGCGCCAGTTTAAATTCAAAACTGGACAAGCTGATTCAAATCGCAGAGGCTTTGAGCAGTGACTCGTCGCTGCTTTCTAACAAGATTTATGTGATATCTTCGAAGTTAAGTGCGCTGGTAGCTTCCTTGGATGATATTCGCTTAACACAATCTACGTCTGGTTCACCATCGCCCTCCATCGGCCAGCCTGCTGGGTCAATTATGCCATTCATAGACGACATTCGGCGCGGTGTCCGGCACGTCAAGCAGGATCAAGATTCGTGCTCTACAGCCATTGAAAGAAACTTTAAACTCATTGGCTCAGTTTCCTCTGATATTAGGTGTTTAAGTTCAAAAGGCTCTCTCGGCACTTCTTTTCATCTGTCTGACGCCATTGCTGCATCTGGTTCGGATTCTGCTTCTTCAGGAACTACATCACCGAATAGGAACTGCCCCACTCGCCGGGATTCAACATCTGCAGCTCCACCTCAATCAACCGAGAAAGTGGTTCCTACAAACTCGCTTTCCTCCTTGGCGAAGCCTACTCCAGATGTTGATGCTACTGTTGGTTCGATCGTGCCCCAGATGGCGACGGGTACTGGTGTCGTCATCAATGTCTCTCAGCCAGTGTCATCCCAATCCACTTCCACCGCACCTACGATTAACAAATTTGGCACCACCTGGACGGTATTGGAATTGGAACAGAGATTAAAGAAACTAGGCAGCAAATTCTCATCTTCATCAAAAGACCATACTTCATTCCTCCGTAAGGGTGCCCCTCACAACGCCACCGTTTCTTGGGTACATAGCTTTTTTTCCCGGAATTTTGCATTCATCCCCGTTAGTTGCCCCCCCCCCCCCGTTAGTTGCCTGAAGTTACCCTTGGACGCAAGGAAATTCAGCAACTTCAAGATCTCCATCCCGAACAAGTATGTGTGGCTCATCAGTAACCCCACCAGCAAAATCTTCACTCTCGGGACTATCGAAATATGCAAGTGGACTAGGAAGTATGTTAAGTTTAACCCTAAGCCCTCTGCATCTAACCCTAAATTAAATACTAATAAACCAAATCCTACTAACTATCCCAAAGGTAATTCCAAACGTCCTTCTCCCATACCTAAATTTAGTATTCAGCCTAATCGTAAGAACATTATCACTAGTAACAACGTAATCTCTCATCACTCTTCCGCACCTAGTGATCCAAACTCCAATTGGCAATTCAAAATGGGTGCATTTCCAGACTTTAAACTAAGTACCCGAATCAAGTATCCTAACTTTATTTATTCTCACACCCTTAACCCCTCTGATCCACTTACAGCAAAGCCCTCGAACACATCCATCTTCCGACCACCCCACCACTTCTACTTCGATTTCCGTCTGTCCCACCCCTTCTCTATATACACCTAACCTTGCACCTGCTACTTCCTCCGCATGCCCACTTAATTGCAAGTCATCATCTTCTTCCACCATCGCTCCTTCTCAAACTTCTTCTACCTCCGCTAACCAAAATTCCTGCATCCGAACATAACTCATTTATAGATCCCCTAATCCCACCTACAGTTAAATTGACTTTGAGCTCTGCGGATTCCAACGATGGACGATACCTCTTGTCCCGTTTATGGGACCGTCGCATTTATGAAAACGTACGTCTATTTCTAGGCTATCTGCACGACAAACCGAATTCCGTCTGTATTGATGGTAAAACCAGCACCAACGTCATGTTAAATATACATCAAGAAGGCCTGCCCACAGACCCAACAGTCTAACATCAACTTTTCACTAAGTTCCACGAACAATTCAATATCCCTTCCCATAAGGTTTCAGAAGATCTATCCACCTCAGCTGCGTACGTCAGTTCTCGCCGCATTTCCCATCTCCAAAAAAGTCGCAACGGCTCCTTAAACTACTTTCGCTCCTAACCCCCCTGCTTTCTCAATTTCTGACTTTCCCCTAATGCACCTGTGGTCTTCGATCAAGCTCCTCTCCCCAGCAGCTTGTCAGTCTATTACCAGAACGTAAGAGGACTTCGCACAAAAACATCCAATATTTTCCTAAACTCCCACAAATTCCCGCACGATATCTTTGCCTTAACTGAAACCAATCCAACACCAGGAATTCTCGACACAACGAACTATTACTTCCAATCTATACCATTTTCCGTGTCGACGGTTGTGTAGGCACCAATGATCCACCAGATCGTGGGGTTCTCATAGCTGCTCACAACCGTTATGACGCCACCCTGTTTAAGACCTCCGACTCTTCAATATCTGAACTTGTATGTATCAACTTAACACTGAATAAGTGTATTCTGTATATTCTTTGTTGTTATATTCGTCCCTCTCAACCTATAGAAGCATACGAGCCCGTAATTGAAACGTTAGACACCATGCTTGAGAACGCTAACGCCTCTGATGAATTCATTGTACTGGGTGACTTTAACCTCCCCCGTATTCAATGGTCATTGTCTGAGGACTGTTCACACTTTGTCCCCCTGAACGCCTCTTCCTCCAAAGAAGCCTTTTTTACCGATCAGCTCTCTGTTTCTGGTCTCTTTCAAGTTAGTGGAGTCAGAAACTTTCTGGACAGACAATTAAACTTAATCTTTTCCTCAGACCCAGTTAACGTGGCTGTCGCGGAAAGCGAACATCTCCTCTCCTCCCTCGATCGTCGCCATCCTCCCCTGTTCCTCGTTTTCTCCTACGAACACCCTCACGCCCTTTAAAGCTCCGAGTCTTCTCTTTCCTTCAATTTTCGTAAAGGCGACTTTGAAAAATTAATTCACTTGCTCCTCAACTCAACAGTGGCAATATCCCTCAACATCTTCCAATAGACGTTGCTGTAGAGGCGTTTTATTCGGAAATACACGCTTGCCTTACACAATCTATCCCTCTTCTTTCTCGTAAAAACTACTCCTAATCCCACGTTTGGTACGATAAAGAATTACGCTCTCTCCGCAACAGGAAAAATAAACGTTGGCAAACTTTTCTTCTGACCCAGACTGAGTCTGACTATTCTTCCTACTTGTCTGCTTACACCTCTTTTCCTGAACGTTGTGATACCCTCTACCATGAGTACCTCCTACCTCTTCATCAGATCCTAAGGTTATCGCCATATCATTTTTGAACAAATGCACTCAAACGTCGTTTACATCTTTTGACCCTGACCCCGAACAAATCGCCGCCAGTATTAACGGGCTTGCGAATGACTGTCACCCCGGTCCTGACGGCATTCCGGCCATAATTCTGAAAAAGTGTGCCATGCATCTAGTTCAACCCCTTACTTTGCCTTTCCGCCTCTCGGTCACTCAAGGGGTTTTCCCTCAATTATGGAAATACTCTTATATTATTCAGATATTCAAAAAAGACTGCAAGAACGATGTATCCAACTTCAGACCCATTGCTAAATTATCATCAATACCTAAACTATTCGAAAAATTGGTCTATGATTCCATGTTCCTCCACTGTAAATCTATTTTCTCCCTCTCCCAGCATGGCTTCTTCAAAGGAAGATCTACAACCACCAACCTTACCAAATTCGTCTCCAAAACACTATGTGCCCTGGAAAACGGTAAAGATGTTGATGTTATCGCCACCGATTTTAGTAAAGCCTTTGACAAGATCTCTCCTACCTCAACAACCGTCAATACAATGTTCTTTTCAGCTCATCCATTTCTAACCAAATTGTTGCTCGTTCCGGCGTCCCTCAGGGCAGCCACCTTGGTCCATTAATTTTCATCCTTACAATTAATGATGTTGATTGTGTCATCAAATAATCATAGCTGTCCATTTATGCTGATGACATATAAATAATTAAACATATCTCCTCCACAACCGACTCTCGTCTTCTCCAAAATGACCTCGATTCGTTCACCACATGGTGCATGAAAAACTTTCTTGAGCTCAATGTCTCCAAATGCCAGTCCATCTCTTATTCCCGCAAGCGTCTTACCAGAACCCCGAGAACCTACATGTTAACCAACGCACCAGTCCCTATCGTTACTACTTCTTTGTGTGACCTAGGATTAATCTGTTATAGTGAACTAAATTTCCGTTCCCATATTGATAGCATAATTAACAGAGCTAACTCCGCGCTAGGGTTTGTGAAGCGCTGGTCTAGAGAGTTCTCCAATCCTTATGTTTCCAAATCTCTCTATGAATCCTTCGTTAGACCTCTCCTTGAATATGCCAGCCAGGTTTGGTCACACACGCAAACAACCCACATTAACAGAATTGAATCTGTCCAGCAGGTTCATTCGCTTTGCTCTACGTGATCTCCCGTGGATAGATAGATTCAACCTTCCACCTTATGAAGACCGTCTGAAACTGATCGACTTACAACCCCTAAGTAAACGTCGTGATGTTTCCGACGTTCTCTTCATTCATCAGCTACTAGCTGGTGCCATAGACTACCCTTCAATCCTGCAGTCTTTACCCATCTATACCAACCCTCGCAACCTTAGGTCCACTCCCCTTTTCCGACTCGACCGCCATCGCACGAACTACGGTCAACACGAACCAATTACCAGGATGCTTCGAAAAGTCAAGGACCTTCCCTCCTTTGACTTCCATCTGAGTAAATCATCCCTTCACAAAGCCTTATATCTTTATCCCGCCCATCTTGATTGCCTTTCCTAATTCTCCTTCCTCCCAGTTTATATTTATCATAATCATAGCTCATATTGTAGCTTACATTATCTGTTATGAATTATTGTTTATTTTAGTTCGTAGTATTTATTTTGTTATTTTGTATTTTTTATGTAATAGCTTGCATTAAGCTTAAATAAATAAATAAACTTATGACTTCAGTTTG
Organism: Leptarthrus brevirostris; assembly: GCA_964036015.1. Taxonomy (NCBI): domain Eukaryota; kingdom Metazoa; phylum Arthropoda; class Insecta; order Diptera; family Asilidae; genus Leptarthrus; species Leptarthrus brevirostris. The sequence goes on from OZ038374.1 coordinate 54,237,035, forward strand.
TTCAGATTCAGAACAATCGGGGGCTAGTCAATGCTCCTTCATTGTTCAAGCAGCAGACAATTCTGATACAGAAACCTTGAGTACGCCAGATACAGAACAGCCCAACCGTCCAACTACTCTGAATTTGTCTGGACAAAGCTCTTCCAATACTTCTGTGCAGTCTAGGAAAACAAAATTGCAGTTTTCTGTTCCAGCAAACGCCTATGATCTTAACAATTTGGATAATGATGCCTTAGGGCTTAGACGCTAACAGATATACCAACGAAAACGCACAAGTAGAAAATCAATTACCAGATCATGATTTTACAAGTCTGCCATGTGAAACGTTCCTAATTGCCTGTAAGACTGAAAATGATTTAAAGGACGAGGCAAATTTCAGCTATAAAAATCCAATGTACCAGTCAGAGTACGTTGTGTCACAAAATGATGACCTACAAGAAAACACTACTAAAAGAGCTGGAAGCAAAAGTCTTCTGAAATGGAAAGGTGTTGTATTTTCCCCGGATGAAGAGGAGAAAGAAACACCCGGAGCTGATTCTAGTTGTACTGCAACAGCTGGCACAAATTCTACGCCAGGAACGGAAAGACATTTTGATCTGAAAGAATTTCCATCTAATCCTGAGGGATACAAGATAATCACTGTGGAGCTGAATAGAGGCTGGAACAGTCGTTTGGGATTCAGCCTTCAGACGGATTCTTCCACTAACAAGACTGTAATATGGGTGATATAGTGACAGCGTCGCGGCGAGGGACGGACGTCTCCGACTATGGGATCAATTGTTAATGGTTAACGAGGAGGCTGCGGAGAATATGCCTACCCAACAGGTAATCGAGCTTTTACGACTTCTGCGTGGTTACATTGCCATAACCGTCCTCCGAAAGGATCCAGAGTGCACCAACAAATGAGACTTTAATAATTAAACCATTTGTAAATTATTCTGTGTCAAAGTTTTTTCTGTTTTTGTACCATAAGTCTGTCGACAATGACTAGAAGTCGAAAGATCGGGGAATTTTTTCTAAAGTTAATTGTGATAACGTAAATGTCTAAGATTTATCCGACTTTGAAAATTTTTGTATAGTTTAACAAACTGTGGAGAAAGTTTGGCACGAACAATTCAGAATTTTGTAAAAATATGGAAAACTTAACAAACATTTTGTACTTAACGAATTTTCTTGTGTAATGCACGGAACAAAGCCATAGCTAACGATCCAGTAGATTTATTATAAGGAAATTTTTTCAACCTCTCTCATTAGAGTATTTCTTAATTAGAAATTTATTTATTTATGTACACTTTATTGACTATTGTTACACTGTAAAGTATTTACGAGTTCTATAGTTTAGTTCTGTTGCAAGAGAGGTAAATTCTAAATAAAATTTATTATTTATGAAGATTCTTTGTAAATATAATATCAACTGTCAAAATTACTATCTGCATTTATAAAAGACAGACTACATTTTTAAAAAATCTTAGATACTTAAGGATAAATAAATTCATATTACAACTTATATATATTTAAAGTTTTGGAAAACTTGAAGGAAGTAAGTAATAATGAGCATTTTTTATTAAATTGAATTAATAATATTAATATTTTGTTAAGAAAGGAATATGGAAAAATATAACATTAAATTATAATTTTTGTTTTACGTTAATGAAAAATTGTACCATGTAACAACATAGAACTACCTACTCTGGCCACCGAATTCCGATCTTATCGAAATAAAAAAAAAAGTGTGTTCATGACTGTTGAATATATTAAGTGAATTGATGACGTAGAACAACAATTTCAAACATGGTTTTTTGGGTGGAATGATGTGTAACATCAACAAAATGTTGGTTTAAGCATTTTAGCAGCAATTTTAACAAGTTACGTTTAATTTTTTATTGTTTAGTAGAGGTATTATGCTGAAAATTTAATGAAAGTAAAGCAAGCTGTGAATATGTACCAGCCTCATTGTGTGAACTGATCGTTAATACCAATAGAATTTATAAATGGTTTTATTAATTATAAAGAAAAAATGAAATTTCAAATGTAAAATGTGAATTATTTATTGTCGGAAACATCAATATTGGAGTCAACATTTTCACAAATGAAATATTTGGTTGGGTACTTCAGACATGTCGATTTTAAAGTTTTAGCTAAAATTCACAACCAATCCTGCAAAAAATCTCGATCTTAGGATAACGCCGAAATCGCCGGTTTTGTTGCTGAGCTCTAGCGGATATCTTTTCCATTGTTTTCCTTTATTTTTGTTTTTTGTTTTTACTTCCTGTGCATTCCTTAATGCTTACCCAATAAGGTGAATTTCAGGTCAGGTCGCTAAGCCGTTTTCTTTTATTGTTAATTGGTGAGTCTACATAATCGTTTTCTGACTGACTGAGCAATGACATGCAACTTGCTAATTCCTCGTAAACTTTGATAGTAAATAGCATGTTTTAAACCACTGTCTGATACTCCTCACGACCGCTCTCTCTCTCTCAGCCAAACCCAGGGCAATTGTCAGAAATAGGGACTATGTAGTAATAGAGCGTTAGACATAATCGTAGGATGGGTAGGGTTAGCCTAGAGTGTGCGCATTGATGTTCAGGTGAGTGTATCGAGGAGTGTGAGGCAAGATCCCACACCGATCCGGCGAGCTAAGCACGGCTAACTAGGCGGGCCCCTCACCTCTTAGGTCACTGATCAAGCCTGTACGGCTACTATTCCGCTCACCTCGGTGTTTCCCATAACCTTCCCTAATTCCTTGGTTGTGAAATACGATTAAGTTGTGACAAACATCTTAGTGGTGCTCACCAGTACCATCCAACCCACGTCCGCAGGCAGCCATCTTGTGGTAGCATGTGAACATGGATGTTCACACATAACCGATAACAAAATGGCGCCCAACGTTTGTGCCTAGCCCTGGGTAAGGACCTAGAGGGGAAGTAAAATTCCCTCTCTAGATAATATGCAAATCGCAGGAGAGAGACTTCACGTTTTCCTTGATTGCTTCGGCAGGTTGTTCGGAACAATTTCCCAATGTAGAAGAACAGATAGTTTATCTTCACCGCTTTCACGGCTGATAGACTTCTACTTTCCCTGGGCATAATCCCGAACGGATAGCCCTCTATACATTTCATATTGACCTTCCTTAACGGACCTGTTGGTAGTCATACGCATAGTATGGTACCTGACTGCCTTCATGGCCTATCTAATATTAGTAATTTTTTTCTTATTCCCTATCGCTCATCGATTAGAGGTTGTCAGTGCGATAAATGAGTCCAGGTCAGTGGTCTCTGAAGTTGGAACACTCCAGAGAGTGATATCCTTTGGCTGGGATATTAGCCAATTGAATATCTCTGGAGATCGTTTCCAAGTTTCGGAGCAACCATTTGGCCCAGGATCCCTCTCCTTGGACGGGCAGTCCTAGTCGATTGATTCCCATCCTTATAGTCAGCCTTATTCGAAGGACGATTGACTCGAGTGCTCAGACTATTCCGCAGCTTACGAGCTTTGGCTTGATATCCAGTGATCTTGTCCGGGATAGTTCTGTGCGCTCATAGTAGTCGGTAGAAATTCGGGTAAGTGTCTGGCTTACAGCTTTATCCTTTCCTAACTAACTACTTACCACCTGTTCCTGGCGAGGAGGCACCTCATCGGTGGTGTCCGGGGTACTGGACAGAGAGGCAGTCGAGGAGGAAATTGGCAACAGCATTCGATTAATTCCATATTTGGTACCTGAAATTAATTTCTTTAATTTTTTGAATTTTGAATTTGAAGTTCTCTTGGGGTTTCTCTCAGCTTGGTATCTGCGAACTGGGTGAAGAATTCCGAGGCACAACAGTTTTTTTTTTGTTATACTTGAGGATACTGATAAATTGTAGTAAATTGTTTATAGAATTCACTTTAGTTTATGATACATAATTGCAAAGTTTTCAAAAAGAAAAAAATTTTTTTTTCTGTCTCGGAGATATTGCTTACAGGCCATCCCTATACGCGATTATTTAAAGTATCATCGCGCTCAACAAGCTGGGTATTCGCCGCAACTCATTAAATTTGGGTTTATGTCCCAAGATTTTATTTGCTTATTTTTGTGGGAATACCAAATACCGAAGACAGTTTAGAGAGCGTAGTTTGTTGACACTGACGCAAACAGCTTTACACAAATTTTAATCTTCCTTAAGTACTGGTCATAGCCAAAATGCTTTGCTCGCCCCCAGAACAAGTAGCAGAAACGGCCGCTTCTCCAGTCTTCACGGTGTGCCAAGGTAGCGATCTCGGTCCTAGCACCATGCCGGTAATCACCGCTCACACATTCCATCGAAATTGTTTAGCTCAGTGGTTGGAGCGACAACCCAGCTGCCCAAAGAAGGTCCTCCAGTCCCATAAGACACTGGAACCTAACTTACTATGGCGAGGAACACCTTGGCCGGAGATTTTAACTTAATGGCCGAGAACTTCGCCACTCTTTTAAGAGAAAAATAGCTGCCTAATCGATCGGACGCGTTGTGTGATCGCTCTTTAATTTGTCCATGTCTTACTCTAATATTTTCGGTTCGTGTGTTTTCCGCTTGTGTCAGCAAAGTGAATGCCACCTTTTCCCAATCATTAAACTTTCGTGACACAGTTTCTGCGTGTTTTCTTATTGCTCAGTGACCTTTTTTTTTGTGTGACATGGTTGTTTATTTACATTGACACAGTTTCTGCGTGTTTACTATTTTCTCAGTAACCTTTTTTTGTGTGACTCAGTTGTTTATTTACTTATTTGTGAAATATTTTTTGCTTTGCACTGGAAATTACTATAATCTGGTGTAAATTCAACTATTTAACTTTTTTTATTATTAAAAATTTTTTGTGACAATCTTTCCAAACAATCTGCAATCTGCAAGGCGTGCTCTATTGAGTTACTTACCAATGGTGTGGCCTGTGTGGCATTTTTGCTGGTACTTTCCATGGTACATGTCTGGAGCCCTCTACTGGTGGTCTTGCTACATGCAAGGATTGCTCCAATATAAAGCCCTGCCATGTTTTACGTCTTATGAAAGGAGTCGTTGCTACGCTTTCCACCGACCAAACATTTATAGGAGATAAGGTCAACGAGATATCTTCCAAGTTGGCCGGATTGCAGATTCTGTCCGATGACTGCGCCGGTTTAAATTCAAAACTGGACAAGCTGATTCAAATCGCAGAGGCTTTGAACAGTGACTCGTCGCTGCTTTCTAATAAGATTTATGGGATATCTTCGAAGTTAAGTGGGCTGGTGGCTTCCTTGGATGACCTTCGCTTAACACAATCTACGTCTGGTTCACCATCGCCCTCAATCGGCCAGCCTGCTGGGTCAATTATGCCACTCATAGACGACATTCGGCGCGGTGTCCGGCACGTCAAGCAGGATCAAGATTCGCCATTGAAAGAAACTTTAAACTCATCGGCTCAGTTTCCTCTGATATTAGGTGTTTAACTTCAAAAGGCTCTCTCGGCTCTTCTTTTCATCTGTCTGACGCCATTGCTGCATCTGGTTCGGATTCTGCTTCTTCAGGAACTACATCACCGAATAGGAACTGCCCCACTCGCCGGGATTCAACATCTGCAGCTCCACCTCAATCAACCGAGAAAGTGGTTCCTACAAACTCGCGATCCTCCTTGGCGCAGCCTACTCCAGATGTTGATGCTACTGTTGGTTCGATCGTGCCTCAGATGGCGACGGGTACTGGTGTCATCATCAATGTCTCTCCGCCAGTGTTACCCCAATCCACTTCCACCGCACCTACGATTAACAAATTTGGTACCACCTGGACTGTATTGGAATGGGAATAGAGACTAAAGAGACTAGGCAGCAAATACTCATCTTCATCAAAAGACCATACTTCATTCCTCCTTAAGGGTGCCCCTCACAACGCCACCGTTTCCTGGGTACATAGCTTTTTTTCCCCGGAATTTTGCATTCATCCCCGTTAGCTGCTTGAAGGTACTCTTGGATGCAAGGAAATTCAGCAACTTCAAGATCTCCATCCCGAAAAAGTATGTGTGGCTCATCAGTAACCCCACCAGCAAAATCTTCACCCTCGGGACTATCGAAATTTTTTAAGTGGACCAAGAAGTATGTTAAGTTTAACCCTAAGCCCTCTGTATCTAACCCTAAATTAAATATTAATAAACCAAATCCCACTAACTATCCTAGAGGTAATTCCAAACGACCTTCTCCTTTTTCTAAATTTAGTATTTAGCCTAATAGTAGGAAACTTAGCACTAGTAATAACATAATATCTCTTCACTCTTCCGCACCTCTCACCTTTAGCCCTAAACCTAGTGATCCAAACTCCAATTGGCAATTCAAAATGGGTGCATTTCCAAACTTTAAACTAAGTACCCGAATCAAGTGTCCTAACTTTATTTATTCTCACACCCTTAACGCCCTCTGATCCACTTACAGCAAAGCCCTCATCCATCTTCCGACCACCCCACCACTTCTACTTCGATTTCCGTCTGTCCCACCCCTTCTCTATATACACCTAACCTTGCACCTGCTACTTCCTCCGCATGCCCACTTAATTGCAAGTCATCATCTTCTTTCACTATCGCCTCTTCTCAAACTTCTTCTACCTCCGCTAACCAAAACTCCTGCATCCGAACATAACTCATTTATAGATCCCCTAATCCCACCTACAGTTTAATTGACTTTGAGCTCTGCGGATTCCAACGATGGACGATACCTCTTGTCCCGTTTACGGGACCGTCGCATTTATGAAAACGTACGTCTATTTCTAGGCTATCTGCACGACAAACCGAATTCCGTCTGTATTGATGGTAAAACCAGCACCAACGTCATGTTAAGTATACATCAAGAAGGCCTGCCCACAGACCCAACAGTCTTACATCAACTTTTCACTAAGTACCATGAATCATTCAATATCCCTTCCCATAAGGTTTCAGAAGATCTATCCACCTATGCTGCGTACGTCAGATCTCGCCGAATTTCGCATCTCCAAAAAAGTCGCAACGGCTCCTTAAACTACTTTCGCTCCTAATCCCCCCTCGCTTTCTCTATTTCTGACCACCCCTCTAATGCACCTGCGGTCTTCGATCAAGTACCTCTCCCCAGCAGCTTGTCAGTCTATTCCAGAACGTCAGAGGACTTCGCACAAAAACATCCAATATTTTCCTTAACTCCCACAAATTCCCGCACGATATCTTTGCCTTAACTGACACCAATATAATACCAGGAATTCTCGACAACAGCAGCCACCTCTGTCCATTTATTTTCATCCTTACAATTAATGATGTTGATTGTGTCATCAAATACTCAGAGCTGTCCATTTATGCTGATGACTTGAAAATAATTAAACATATCTTCTCCACAACCGACTCTCTTCTTCTCCAAAATGATTGAGAGATTCGTTCACCACATGGTGTATGAAAAACTTTCTTGAGCTCAATGTCTCCAAATGCCAAATGCTTGAGCTCAATGTCTCTTATTCCGGCAAGCGTCTCAATACTACCCCGAGAACCTAATATAATTAACATAATTAATTAATTATGTTAATTAGCATAATTAACAGAGCTAACTCCGCCCTAGGGTTTGTGGAGCGCTGGTCTAGAGAGTTCTACAATCCTTATGTTTCCAAATCTCTCTATATTTCCTTCGTTAGACCTCTCCTTGAATATGCCAGCCAGGTATGGTCACCGACGTAAACAACCCACATTAACAGAATTGAATCTGTCCAACGTAGGTTCATTCGCTTTGCTCTAAGTGATCTTCTGTGGGTAGACAGAGTCAACCTTCCAACTTATGAAGACCGTCTGAAACTGATCGACCTACAACCCCTAAGTAAACGTCGTGATTTTTCCGACCTTCTCTTCATTCATCAGCTATTAGCTGGTGCCATAGACTGCCCTTCAATCCTGCAGTCTTTACCCATCAATACCAACCCTCGCAACCTTAGGTCCACTCCCCTTTTCTGATTCGACCGCCATCGCACGAACTACGGTCAACGCGAACCAATTATCAGGATGCTACGAAAAGTCAACGACCTTCCCTCCTTTGTCTTCCATCTGACTAAACGAAGCCTTATATCTTTATCCCACCAATCTTGATCGCCTTTTCTAATTCTCCTTCTTCCCAGTTTTTATTTATCATAATCATAGCTCATATTGCAGCTTACATTATCTGTTATGAATTATTGTTTATTTTGGTTTATAGTATTTATTGTGTTATTTTGTATTTTTGTATGTAATAAGTTTCATTAAGCTTAAATAAAAAAAAATAAATCGTTGGTCCTCTCTCGATCGTCACCATGCTCCCTTGCTGCATGTTTTCTCTTACGAACACTCTTATGCACTTTCAAGCTCCGAGTCTTCTCTTTCCTTCAATTTTCGTAAAGGCGACTTTGAAAAATTAAATCCCTTGCTCCTTTACTCCAACATTGCCACTATCCCTCAATATCTTCCAGTTGACGTTGCTTTAGAGGCGTTCTATTCGGAAATACACGCTTGTCTTACACAATCTATCCCCCATTTTCCTCGTAACAACTACTCCTCATCCCCCGTATGGTACGAGAAAGAATTACGCTCTCTCCGCAACAGGAAAAATAAACGTTGGCAAATTATTCTTCTATCCCAGACCGAGTCTGACTATTCTTCCTATCTATCTGCTTATACCTCTTTTTCTGAACGTTGTGATATCCTCTACTATGAGTACCTCCAACGGATGGAAACTAGCCTCATATCCGACCCCAAGCGTTTTTATAACTTTATTAATTCCAAGAAGAAATCCAATGGTTACTCTTCTACCCTAAAACTTGAGAATACCTCTTCGTCTGATCCTAAGCCAACCTCTTTTCACACTTCTTCAGTAAATCTTTCAGCGACAATTCCCTACAACCTGACCTTAACTACTTTTCATTCTTGGACAAATGCACTCAAACGTCGTTTACGTCTTTCGACCCTGATCCCGAACTAATCGCAGCCAGTATCAACGGGCTTGAGGACGACTTCAACCCAGGTCCTGACGGCATTCCGGCCATCGTTCTGAAAAAGTGTGCCATGCATCTAATTCAACCCCTTATCTTGCTTTTCCGCCTCTCGGTCACTCAAGGGGTTTTCCCTCAATTATGGAAAAACTCGTATATTATTCCCATCTTCAAAAAAGGTTGCAAGAACGATGTGTCCAACTACAGATCCATCGCTAAATTATCATCCATACCTAAACTATTCGAAAAATTGGTCTATGATTCCATATTCTTTCACTGTAAGTCTATCTTCTCCCTCTCCCAGCATGGTTTCCTCAAAGGAAGATCTACAACCACGAACCTTACTTACTTCGTCTCCAAAACACTATGTGCTCTGGAAAACAGTAAAGATGTTGATGTTATCGCCACCGATTTTAGTAAAGCCTTTGACACTCATGCCCACAGGTACTATTGAAAATGTACAACGGCTGCCTGAAAGAGGGAACCTTCCCCAAGCGGTGGAAAGCGCAGAGGCTTGTACTTATCAGCAAAGGGAAGGGAGAACCAGGAACTCCAGCGACATACAGACCCCTGTGCATGCTGGATACGGCCGGAAAACTATTGGAAAAATTGCTGAAACCGCGCCTAGCATCAGCCATACAGAACGTAGGAGGCCTTTCAGACAAACAGTATGGTTTCCGGAAAGGGCGATCAACCATTGGTGCGGTATAAAAAGTGGTAAAAGCCTTTCACGCGGCGCAAGAAGGAAATCGCCACTCAAGAAAAGTAGTCCTGCTGGTGGCACTGGATGTAAAAAACGCCTTTAACTCCGCCAGATGGTGCGACATGCTGAACGCTCTAGAATACACCTTTAGAACACCGGAGTATCTCCTCCGGATGGTAGAGAGCTACCTACATGACAGGGTTCTCCTCTATGACACCACAGAAGGACCAGGCAGGAAGAAAATCACAGCAGGAGCTGCGCAAGGGTCAATTCTAGGCCCAGAGCTGTGGAATATAGCTTACGATGGTATACTGCGCATGGACATGCCAGAAGACACCTTTTTGGTGGGTTACGCGGATGACATCGCCGCAGTAATCGCGGCACTAGACGTCGACGCCGCGCAGCTTAGATTAAATCAGGTAATGCGACGGGTGAACACCTGGATGGAGGAACATGGCCTAAGTCTAGCCAACCAGAAGACCGAGATTGTCCTACTCACTAGAAAGCGGATCCCTACGATTAGGGAAGTGCGAGTGGGTGATGAGGACATCCTGACGAGCCAGGCAGTTAAATACCTGGGAATAAGGCTGGACTCCAAACTTACCGTTTGGGAACACATAAGGCATGCGGAAGATAGGGCAGCACAGACCACAACCCAGTTGAGTAGGCTCATAGCCAACGTGGAAGGCCCATTACCGAGTAAGAGGCGACTGCTTATGTCGATCACACACTCGATCCTACTGTACGGATGTGAGATCTGGGCTGATGCCCTGAAGGTCGAAAAGTACAGGAAACGGATGGCGGCAGTACAGAGGAGAGGAGCCCTTAGAGTTGCCTCCGGTTACAGAACGGTGTCGGAGACAGCGGTTCTGGTTTTAGCAGCCGTAACCCCTATAGATCTATCGGCGCAAGAGCGGAAACAGCGTCATGACAGGCAGGCCGAAATCGGAAAAGAGGCAGCGAAAGTCTAAGCTAGCGAATACGCCCTTACGAGATGGCAAGACCGCTGGGATAGAGAGACAAGAGGGAGATGGACCGCTAGACTATTACCAGACCTAAAGAAGTGGTTAAAGCGAGAACACGGAGAGGTAAACTACTACCTGACGCAGTGCTTGACTGGACACGAGTACTTTAACGCTTACCTCCATAAAATGGGAAAAGCAGAAAGCCAAGCCTGCTAATACGGCGACTCCCAGAAGGACGACGCCCAACACACCTTCTTCGAATGCAGAAGGTGGAACGCAGAGAGACAGGAGATACTAGAAGAGCTCGGGGGATTCACGCCCGAAGACATAGTGAACAGCATGCTCAGAGGTAAAGCGCAATGGGACCGAGTTGCAGTATTTATCCAGAAGATCCTGCAACAAAAGAAAAAGGAAACCCCAGAAGCACTGGACGAACTGTAGTAGGATAAGACCTAGAACATAAGAAGCCAATGATGGCGTAATAGGAACCACCCTGAAGTAATACGAAAAGTAATCTCGGGGTGGTTACATGCCTGAAAGGAGGAGGTTTTTTAGTGGGTGCGAGTCCCACACACCAGGGCAAGGCACCGCCCTGACGGTGCATAAAGCATTTTTCCCCCTCCATATAAAAAAAAACAAAAAAAAGCCTTTGACAAGATCTCCCATAATGTTATCTTGCTCAGACTTGATCGCCTAGGCTTCCCCTCTCGATTCATCTCCTGGATTCAATCCTACCTCAACAACCGTCGGTACAATGTTCTTTTCAGCACATCCATTTCTAACCCCATTGTCGCTCGTTCCGGCGTCCCACAGGGAAGCCACCTCGGTCCATTAATTTTCATCCTTACAATAAATGATGTTGAATGTGTCATCAATCACTCAGAGCTGTCCATTTATGCTGATGACATGAAATAATTAAACATATCTCCTCCACAACCGACTCTCTTCTCTTGCACAAAGATACCGATTCCTTCACCACATGGTGCATGAAAAACTTTCTTGAACTCAATGTCTCCAAATGCCAGTCCATCTCTTATTCCCGCAAGCGTCTTACCAGAACCCCGAGAGTCTACATGCTAACCGACGTACCAGTCCCTATCGTTACTACTTCTTTGTGTGACCTGGCAATAATCTGTGATAGTAAACTCAATTTCCGTTCCCACATTGACAGCATAATTAAAAGAGCTAACTCCGCGCTAGGGTTTGTGGAGCGCTGGTCTAGAGAGTTCTCCAATCCTTATGTTTCCAAATCTCTCTTTATTTCCTTCGTTATACTTTTCCTTGAATATGCCAGCCAGGTATGGTCACTTACGCAAACAACCCACATTAACAGAATTGAATCTGTCCAGCGTAGGTTCATTCGCTTTGCTCTAAGTGATCTTCTGTGTGTAGACAGATTCAACCTTCCACCTTATGAAGACCGTCTGAAACTGATCGACTTGCAACCCCTAAGTAAACGTCATGATTTTTCCGACCTTCTCTTCATTCATCAGATATTAGCTGGTGCCATATACTGCCCTTCAATCCTGCAGTCTTTACCCATCTATACCAACCCTCGCAACCTTAGGTCCACTCCCCTTTTCCGACTTCACCGCCATCGCACAAACTACGGTCAAAGCGAGCCAATTACCAGGATGCTACGAAAAGTCAACGACCTTTCCTCCTTTGACTTCCATCTGAGTAAATCATTCCGTCACAAAGCCTTATATCTTTATCCCGCCCATCTTGATCGCCTTTCCTAATTCATCTTCCTCCCAGTTTATATTTATCATAATCATAGCTTATATTGTAGCTAACATTATCTATTATGAATTATTGTTTATTTTAGTTTATAGTATTTATTTTGTTATTTTGTATTTTTTTTTATGTAATAGCTTTCATTAAGCTTAAATAAAAAAATAAATAAATCGTTGGTCCTCTCTTCATCGTCACCATCCTCCCCTGCTGCATGTTTTCTCTTACTAACACCTTCATGCACTTTCAAGCTCCGAGTCTTCTCTTTCCTTCAATTTTCGTAAAGGCTACTTTGAAAAATTAAATCACTTGCTCCTCAACTACAACATTGTTACTATCCCTCAACATCTTCCAGTTGACGTTGCTTTAGAGGCGTTCTATTCAGAAATACACGCTTGTCTTACACAATCTATCCCCCATTTTCCTCATAACAACTACTTTTCATCCCCCGTATGGTACGAGAAAGAATTACGCTATCTCCGCAACAGGAGAAATAAACGTTGGCAAATTATTCTTCTATCCCAGACCGAGTCTGACTATTCTTCCTATCTATCTGCTTATACCTCTTTTTCTGAACGTTGTAATATCCTCTACTATGAGTACCTCCAACGGATGAAAACTAGAAGAAATCCAATGGTTACCCTTCTACCCTAAAACTTGCGAACACCTCTTCGTCTGATCCTAAGCCAACCTCTTTGCACACTTCTTCAGTAAATCTTTCAGCGACAATTCCCAACAACCTTACCTTAACTACTTTTCATTCTTGGACAAATGCACTCAAACGTCGTTTACGTCTTTCGACCCTGATCCCGAACTAATCGCAGCCAGTATCAACGGGCTTGAGGACGACTTCAACCCAGGTCCTGACGGCATTCCGGCCATCGTTCTGAAAAAGTGTGCCATGCATCTAATTCAACCAGTTACCTTGCTTTTCCGCCTCTCGGTCACTCAAGGGATTTTCCCTCAATAATGGAAAAACTCTTATATTATTCCCATATTCAAAAAAGGCTGCAAGAACGATGTATCAAACTGCAGGCCAATTGCTAAATTATCATCCATAGTTACCTAAACTATTCGAAAAATTGGTCTATGATTCCATGTTCCTCCACTGTAAATCTATTTTCTCCCTCTCCCAGCATGGCTTCTTCAAAGGAAGATCTACAACCACCAACCTTACCAAATTCGTCTCCAAAACACTATGTGCCCTGGAAAACGGTAAAGATGTTAATGTTATCGCCTTTGACAAGATCTCCCATAGCGTTATCCTGTTTAAACTTGATTGCCTAGGCTTCCCCCCTCGATTCATCTCCTAGATTCAATCCTACCTCAACAACCGTCAATACAATGTTCTTTTCAGCTCATCCATTTCTAACCCCATTGTCGCTCGTTCTGGCGTCCCTCAGGGCAGCCACCTCGGTCCATTAATTTTCATCCTTACAATTAATGATGTTGATTATGTCATCAAATACTCAGAGCTGTCCATTTATGCTGAGGACATGAAAATAATTAAACATATCTCCTCCACAACCGACTCTCGTTTTCTCCAAAATGACCTCGATTCATTCACCACATGGTGCATGAAAAACTTTCTTGAGCTCAATGTCTCCAAATGCCAGTCCATCTCTTATTCCCGCAAGCATCTTATCTCCGCCCCGAGAACCTACATGTTAACCCACGTACCAGTCCATATCGTTACCTCTTTGTGTGACCTAGGAATAATCTGTGGTAGTGAACTAAATTTCCGTTCCCATATTGATAGCATAATAAACAGAGCTAACTCCGCGCTAGGGTTTGTGAAGCGCTGGTCTAGAGAGTTCTCCAATCCTTATGTTTCCAAATATCTCTGTGTTTCCTTCGTTAGACCTCTCCTTGAATATGCCAGCCAGGTTTGGTCACCTACGCAAACAACCCACATTAACAGAATTGAATCTGTCCAGCGTAGGTTCATTCCCTTTGCTCTAAGTGATCTTCCGTGGGTAGACAGATTCAACCTTCCACCTTATGAAGACCGTCTGAAACTGATCGACTTACAACCCCTAAGTAAACGTCGTGATGTTTCCGACGTTCTCTTCATTCATCAGATATTAGCTGGTGCCGTAGACTGCCCTTCAATCCTGCAGTCTTTACCCATCTATACCAACCCTCGCAACCTTAGGTCCACTCCACTTTTCCGACTCGATCGCTAACGCACGAACTACGGTCAACACGAAGCAATTACCAGGATGCTAAGAAAAGTCAACGACCTTCCCTCCTTTGACTGCCATCTGAGTAAATCATCCCTTCACAAAGCCTTATATCTTTATCTCGCCCATCTTGATCGCCTTTCCTAATTCTCCTTCCTCCCAGTTTATATTTATCATAATCACAGCTCATATTGTAGCTTACATTATCTGTTATCAATTAGTGTAAAAAAAAATAAATAAGATCGACCACTAGATTAGTATTGGCAGTAGCTTAGATACCATCCCAAGCCCAGGTGAAACGATCTGAAACAGCCTTTTTGTCGGGACTGGACGCCGCCGGTACATGACAGTGATAACCTACGACAAATGCTTTCCCGAAGACAACAATCCCGGGAGCCGCTTCAGTTCTATCTGCAGCACTTGCTGTCTCTCAGGCAAAGACTGCGACTGCCAATGTTGGAGTCAGAGTTCGTAGAAATTGTCAAAAACAACCTACTGCCGGCGACCCAACAACATCGCCTAACTGCAAGCGTTAGTAATGCTGATCGAAGGAGTATTTAACAGAACAAGGCGATGAGATATTCGCATGTCAGACGGCTGGAAGAAATAGAACAGGCATCACCCGCAGTTTGGCAGGCAGATCCGTCTACCAACACCGTAGGCAACAAGTTAGTCGAAGCGGAGGCTCAGGTCGAAGACTGTTTAGCGATAGCACGCGAACAACCATGTTGGAATTGTGGTGAGTACAGTCCATTCCATAGACAATGCCCAGTTCCAAACACAGGTATATATTGCTATGGGTATGGAAGGCGGGAAGTATATATCAACAACTCTACGACCTGCAGCCGAACCAACTCGCGGAGAGGCGGGAAGAACGCCACCAGCTCGCGTCAGACGCGAGAGACACTGCCATATCAGTAATACCTACAGTGAATCCTCGCTAGCCCTATCATAATCG
Source organism: Leptarthrus brevirostris (assembly GCA_964036015.1). Classification (NCBI taxonomy): domain Eukaryota; kingdom Metazoa; phylum Arthropoda; class Insecta; order Diptera; family Asilidae; genus Leptarthrus; species Leptarthrus brevirostris. The sequence continues at coordinate 54,252,526 of OZ038374.1, forward strand.
TCTCCAAGAATATCAAGCCGCCAGGGAGCGTTTTTTTAACGAGCCTGTCGAGAGTATTGCCTCCGCATCAACACAGCCTAGACGACACAAGCCCAAGAGATCAACTAAGAGGCTGCGGAAAATTTGGAGACGAGTAAAAGCGGGCAGACGTTGTTTAAATAGAAATGTTGTGTAGCGATATGAAATAACAAATGTGCCTTTAATTCAATTGCTTTATTTAAGAACAAGAAAGTTTCAGCTTTCTATTACAAGTTCAAAGATTATATATATAAAACACTGTTCTTTATATAAAAAATCACTCTATACTGCTTATAAACTAACACAATTTCTGAAAATTAGACGATGTTACAAATTAACTCAGTGCGCATATATAATTAACTTGACCTTTATGGCATATGTTAATTTCACGCAGCATCTGAAGATAATTTGACACTATAAATAGAAATACTGGATTGCATATATGAAATGAATGTCCCACATTTGGGCATATACCATTTCAATACAATCCATTTACCAAACAAAAATAATTTAAAAAATGTTAGCTTGTCGCTTACAAATTTTCCCAAAACAAATGCTGTCTCATAAACTTGATGTATATAATTTGACTCAAAATGGCCGCCTTTGCAAATAATTTTGAAATGTCCAGTTGTTTCCTCGACGTGTTATTACTTTGAAATTCCAAATGAAAAGAGAGCGAATGCCTATTAGACACCTCCTTATGTAGTAGTTGAGCAGCAATTTTTTCCAGTCCGAAAGACTATAATTGCACTTATTTACCTTTTCTGAATAAATCTCTGCGTGTAAATTAGCACCATGCATACCTGTATAGATAAGAAAATTTTATTGACAATTTTCCCTTTATATAATGCAAACTTTTTAGTAAAATTAATGCCTTTCCGAAAATGACCATAAAATGGCGACCATGATTTCGTGGAAATAAAATTGAGAGATTCCAATATGAGATAAGTAACTATTTATCTCCCTCTTACAAAACTTCTCTTTCTAACACATTGGGATTAATTATTTTTTGTAAAATTGGTAATAATTTATTACACCTGTAAAATTTCACGAATCTGGCAATTCCAATGAATTGCCCGTGAAATTCTACTCTAATTTGATACGTCAAATGTCACAATAGACATAAGATGTTGTCAGTTCGCGGTTTTTAAGTTCGTTGTGTAAAAAGTGTTAAAAGTGTTTATTTGCGGAGTACCTTTACACAAAATGGTAAGTATTGTATGTTTTATTTCATAATTTATCTATTATAAGGTGTGAAAAGTGTGAAAATTCAAGATTTTGCGAAAATTTAACTTTTGAAAGAGCTGTCAACAGGTGTGAATTATCGCGAATTTTCACCTGTATGGACTCCAGTCGCATAAATAGTGTATGTAAATATCTTCACTAATACCTGAAGACATAAATATATGCAACAGATATTAGTGAAGATTGAAATTTATGTGTAATTTTCAGCAATCGTTTTGCTCTGTGTTGTTGTTGTTGTACATGCCAAGAAGTTCCAGTTTGGGGTGAAAACTTCTTGGCAAGTAAACAAACAAATTTCTTTATTCATTTCATAATAATTTACTTCTTTTTCTTTCATTTTAGATAAACTACTTTATGAAAAAGTACCTGTAGTGGTCCCAGGTACACAGGTAAGTATAATCAAACAAAACAAATAATATTTATAATAATTAATAATGTTTATTTTTAGGTTCGCATGAACATTCTCCCTCCCGTTGAACAGTTTCGTTCAACAAGTCTCTTTTTATTTTGGTTATTCCCCTCTTATGATAATGATGAAAGATGATACTACCATTAGCTTTAACTCGTAACCTTACTTGAAATCTCTTTGGGAGATTGACGATCTTTTCTTTTTTCTTGCTTCCTTGTAGACCTCTGAAGTCGATTTTTTGTAGTACAGATTGAGACAGATACAAATCAATCCCTTCTCTGGTGATGAAGCGTTGGTGAGTATTAGACATACGCATTTCAAGTTCCTTTAAATTTGTGGTTAATTTCAAAATGTTTAGAGTGCGTAACTGAGCTCCATTGATATTAGCTGGCTGAGATAAAATTGGAGTTGTATGCGACGACTGAAGAAACGTTAGTGATTCTAAGTTTCCACTGCAGGAATGAACTAGACCATCTAAATTTTGATTAGATTCTGCTAGCTTTCTTGGTGGCTCAGGAAATAGATCACACCCTGGGTTCTCGCACGTACCAGTCGATGGGCTTCCTGGAGGCGTAAATTCGATGGCTTAAGGGTTAGACATAAGGTCTTCTTCTTGATACATGTTAAATATCTGAAATAAATGTTTATAAAAAGTATTTGGAATGGCATTCAAAGCTTGCCCAATTAAAAAATGACCTTATGTTAATATGAATTGTTCATCTGGATCGTTTCTTATATAAGACAATGGACGAGAATTTAGGCAGGCTTCAATTTGTGCGAGCACAGTTGCATATTCCTTATTCCTCAAAGGTGTAAATTGCATTTCCTAATGTTCTGCGCAGATGATGCTTAATCGACTTTACACCTGCCTCCCATATTACTCCAAAATGTAGAGACGCAGGTGGATTGAAGTGCCATGTAATTGATTTCGATGCCAAATATTCTGCAGCCTCTACTGTTGATTCCTTTATAGCCTGTTTTATATCTGCGTCAATCATTGCTTTGCCTCCGACAAAGTTAGTACCGCAATCAGAGTACAGGTCTGTACATAATCCTCTTCTAGCTATAGATCTTTTTAACGCTGCAACAAAGGCTTCTGAAGTAAGATTTGAAACCAGTTCTAGATGAACAGCTCTTGTAGCCATGCAAATAAATATGCAAAAATAAGCTTTCAGTTTTTTAGCATTACGAAGTTTTGAAGTTTTTATTGTCACAGGTCCAGCATAGTCCATACCAACCTTAGTAAAAGGTTTAGTTAGATTCACTCGTACGGAAGGTAGATTTCCCATTAGTTGTGTTTGAGTTACATTACGAAGTTTGGCACAACTGATACACTTATGTATTCTAGTGGTGATACAACGTCTAGGATCTAAAATCCAATATTGTTGACGACTTGTGCTCAAAACTAGTTTTGCGCCGCCATGCAATGTTTCCTTATGAATCTTGTCGATTAATATGAAAGTCACATGATGTTCTCGTGGTAAAATTATTGGGTGTTTTTGTTTATACGGGATTAAAGCATTATCCAGTCTTCCACCCACTCGTATAAGTCCGTAAGAATCAATGAATGGATTTAGTTTTAATATTGATAATGGCTTATTGTTTAAGAAATGACTGTAGTCCTCAGGAAATGTTGGTTGTTGTACAAGTTTCCAGACAGTTCTTTCAGATTGATGCCATTCCATAGTGGACAAAAAACCTACTTGTTTATTTTGCGGATTTTTGCAATTATGCTTGAATCGTTGTAATGTTGCTACAATGCGTACTAGTCTAGTAAATGTTGAATATCGTAGAAGAATGTTGTCTTCAATATTTGTTAATAGATTGGTGATTGATGGTTTCTTTGCTTCGAGTTGTGTCTCTTCATTTGGTACACTAGATATTGGCCATGCGTTCTGCTTCATTTTTAACCAAGTTGGTCCTTGCCACCATAAATTGTTATATAATAAATTTGACGCTGTAACGCCTCTGGATGCTAAGTCTGCAGGGTTTTGACTAGTACTTATATGTTGCCAACGATCATATCGTACTGTGTCCTGGATTTCCACCACACGATTTGCGACGTATGTCTTCCATCTAGATGGATGTTCTTTAATCCATTGTAGGACAATCATGGAATCTGTCCAAGCAAATATAGGGACATCTTGTAGCTGCATGTCTGAGACAGTCGTTTTAATTAATTCTGTCAAAAGAACTGCTCCATTTAATTCAAGTCGTGGAACTGTTGTTGGTTTTATAGGAGCAACCTTTGTTTTAGCTGTAAGTAGAGACGAAACTGCACCTCTATCTTCTCTTTCAATTCGTAGATATAGATATTGCCGTATAAGCCTTGGTAGACGCGTCACAGAAACCATGTAGCTGTGTACAAACATTCGGAGAATAATGAATCCATCGTGGAATTTTTATTAATTGAACCCTTTTTAATTCGACTTTGAACTTTTCCCACTGTTGTCTTATTGATTCTGAAACTTCAGTATCCCATGATAAACCGATTATTCACAACATCTGCATCAACATTTTCGCTGTTACAATAACTGCTGCCAACCATCCAAGAGGATCATATAACAATGCAATTTCTGACAATATAATTCGTTTGGTTACCTTTGACTGTTGCAGTTTCGAATTGATTATGAACGTAAAATAAGCTGAAGCTGGATGCCATTGTATTCCAAGCGTTTCTACTGATTGTTCATCTGTGAAATCTAAAGTGTCTTTAAGTTCACGATGTTCTAAGGGTAAATCTTCTAATAGTAGTCTGTCATTGCTTGCCCATTTTCTTAAGTTAAATCCACCTGAGTTTAACAGTGAAATTAACTCATCGCGTAATTTTTTAGCATCGGTTAGATTATCTGCTCCTGTCAACAAATCATCCACGTAAAATTCTTTTAATGTAACTTGTGCAGCTAAAGGCCATTTATTCCTTTCATCCTCTGCTAATTGCTGCAATGTCCGTATTGCCAAATAAGGTGCTGAAGTAGTACCAAAGGTTACTGTTTTAAGTTGATAGTCTTGAATCTTTTTGGTTATCGGATGTCGCCAAATAATTCTCTGAAAACTTCTCTGCTCCGGATGTACGTTGATCATCCTGTACATTTTTTCTATGTCGGCATTCATAGCCAGTCTATACTTTCGCCAGTTCAGTAGAGTAGCAAAAAGTTTTGGTTGTATCGTTGGTCCGTTTAATAAGTAATTATTTAAAGATTTGCCATTTGTACTCTTAGCTGACGCGTCGAACACGACCCTCAATTTTGTCGTCGTACTGTCCTTCAACACGGCATGATGCGGTATATAATAATTTGGTTCATCACTGTTGAAATGATTTACTTCTTTCATATGGTTTAGATGAATGTATTCATCCAAACATTTTGTATATTCCTGTTCCAATTCAAAGTTATTTGCAAACTTTCGTTGCAAGCTAAAATATCTTTTAAGTGCATGTGGCCTAGATTGTCCTAGTAATGGAATTTCATTGTTTACAAATGGCAATTTAACTTGATACCTTCCATCAGGTAATCGTTGAACATTGTTTTGAAATATAGTTTGACATTCTTCCTCTTTTTTTGTTAGAATATGTTTAGTGGATACTTCCTCAACTTCCCAAAACGCTTGAGCTGATTATCGAGACTTACAGTGCCAAGTGTACAAGTTGTTACGTTCTTATTATATGTATTCGTTGTTGGTCCTAATAGAATCCAGCCGAATATGGTATTAATTGCTACTGGACTTGTTTCCTTTCCTCATTGGATACCTTCTTGTATAATTTTTGCATAGAGTTGAGCTCCTAATAATGCATCAATTGTTCCTGGCTTCCAATAAGTTGGATCAGCCAGTTCCAAATTTTCGAGATGTTTGCAATCCGTTTTTGATACTATTGTTGTAGGCAAAGGATCTGTAATTCTTTTCAATACAAAAAACGTTTCGTTAATAATCTTGTTGTTTGATCTACATGGTTGCAATTGTAATATAGTTGATTTGCGTATGTTAAAGCAAGAACCTGGAAAGAAAAGAAAACGTTAATTACAAACCAAATATTAATTTGTATGAATTGAATCATCAACTTATCGATAATTTGAATTGTCCGCCAACCGTCACGATAAGCTGAAAGAGAAAAACTATTAAAATGACGACAATAAAGAAGCTAATTACATACTTACCCATAAGCCTAAGAATCTCTATTTCCAATAATAAATCTGAAAGAGAAAAGAACATCCGGATAACCGGGGCTATAACCAGCATCAACGAACTTACCGCTTGCAGGCAGTCTGATCTGATACGTAAGACAAGACACCAGAACATCGGAACAACAGTCCAATTCAAATGAAATTAATTTAAAGTTAATTGTTGTATATTTTATTAGTATATTTAGAAATTGTTTAGTGAAATAAGTGGAAAGTGAATTATAAAAGTACAAACAAATAAGTCGTTTTCGTTTATACACCGAAGATTACCTACCCGTATCAAGAAGATTTCACATGGTCCTTTGTCGGGTCTCAGCCCGAATTTTATTACTTAGCGAAATAATAACTCCCGTTTTCATAAAACTTCATTTAATAACTTCACAACTTCATTATAAAATCAAATAAAGATAAAAGTTTAAAATTTTACTATTTTGAATTACATCTGGCGTAGGCGATACAGTGCTGAACAACCAACTAGCAGTGACTGACTTAATTTTACAATGCCGGAAATTAGAGAGCAGAATTTCTACTGTGTGTGTATGTGTTGTTCTTCTGCTGCTAAAATTTAGTACCTTTTTGCCGGGAAAATTTGAATTCAAAAGTTGAGTTTAAAATTTGAAAGTGTTGAAAATATTTGAAAATATTCAAGATGTTTGAGATCACTACATACTCCCCTTCCAGTGAAACGCTTTATTTTTAATTGAAATGAATGTTATATTTAGAGTTTAAATCTAACAGACTTCCTCTGATTTCGGTTCGTGCAAGCATGGGTAACATTTGAGATGACATGAGCCGGTTTTAATCTATCAATGCTTATCGTTTGGTTCTTTCCATTAACATCGATGACAAAGTATTTACGGAACCGTCTTATTACTTTAAATGGACCTTCATAAGGTCTCCGAAGACTAGTTTTGACTTTATTAACACGGATGAAAACGAAATCGCTGCTATGTAGTTTATCTGGGACGTTAACTTTTTGGTTGGAGCTTTTGCGTGTGTCGACTGGCTTGACGTTACGCATGTTGTCTTTGAGTGTTTGCACAAATTCGGAAGGATTCGTACAATGATTTGTTGGTTCTCCAATGAAGAATTCGCCAGGTACTTTCAGACTTTGTCCATAAACAAGCTCTGCAGGTGAACATTCCATATCTTTGCGTACTGTTGTGTGAATGCCCAGTAGTACAAGCGGTAACTCTTCACTCCAGTTAATGGTATTATTCCGAGCCATTATGGAAGCCTTAAGCTGACGGTGCATTCTTTCAACCATACCGTTTGCTTGTGGATGGTAGGCTGTGGTACGTATTCGATGAGAGCCTAGCAAATCCGTAAATTCTCTAAAAAGTTTAGATTCGAATTGCGTTCCCTGATCAGTCGTGATGCTGAGCGGAACGCCGAAACGAGATATATAATTGTGGAGGAGGGTCCTAGCAATTGTTGATGCTGAAGTGTCTTTTATGGGGATCGCTTCAGGCCATCGAGTGAACCTGTCCATTATTGTAAGTACGTATGAAAAAACGTTGGAGGGTGGTAGTGGTCCTACGATGTCTAAGTGAATATGCTCGATTCTTTGAGATGGTGGCTTGAAATTTCCGATTTCAGATTTGGTATGTTGGTGAACCTTGGACTTTTGGCAAGATATGCATGCTCGAGTCCATTGGTTAATATCTCTATTTTTTGAAGGCCAAAAATACTTGCCGGTGTTGTTCTTTCGAGTCGCGCAAATTCCTGGATGAGAGAGGTTATGCAGGATGTTGAATACAGTTTTGCGGAAAACCTGTGGTACAAATGGACGGCTCTTTCCTGTGCTCATTTCGCACCAGAGTTTTTCACCTGTTATTTGAATTTCGACTAATGATAGCTTTACTTTGGAGTTGATTTTATTGGACGATTGATAGGCTTTTAAATCTTGGTCGTCGAGTTGTGCATCAGACAAAGATTTGAGAGTCAGCGATGGAAGATTTACTTCGTCACATGAAGGTTGAGATAGTAAATCTGCAACAGAGTTAGTTTTTCCTGTAATATGTCTAATGTCTGTTGTGAACTGCGATATAAAATCGAGATGTCGGCTTTGTCGGGGGCTGCGTTCCGTTTTTGAGGTGATTGCTTTTACAAGCGGCTTGTGGTCGGTTTATACCTGGAAATCGCGTCCCTCAACGAGATAGCGAAATTGTTTAATAGATAAGTATATAGCCAATAACTCCCTGTCGAACGCTGAATATTTGCGTTCTGCTTGTGAAAGCTTCTTTGATAAAAATGCGAGGGGTTGCCATATTCCTTGCTGATGTTGTTGGAGAACAGCTCCTATTGCGAAGTCAGAGGCATCGGTAGTCAGGCTTAGCTGAGCATCTTCTATTGGATATGTGAGAAGTGTGGCTTCGGCTAATGCTTTCTTAACATCGTTGAATGATGTGTTGCAATGGCTAGGCCAAGAAAAGTGGTTTTTATTTTTTTTGTTTTTTATCAAGTCTGCTAAATGGCTGTAGATTGGTGACAACAATTTTGCTAGATTTGGTATAAAGCGTGATTGATGTTGGAGAAGGAAGGTTCGTTATTGCTTCAATTCTATCCTTGCTTGGTTTAATACCATTTGCGGAAATTGTGTGTCCTAGAAAATTTAGAGTGGTAGCTCCAAAAATACATTTTGATGGCTTCAAGGTTAAGCCGTAATTAATGAGTCGCTGGAAAAGTATTCTCAAGTGATTTTTGTGTTCGTTTTCACTTTTGCTTGAGATGAGTAAATCATCAATATATGTGAAGACGAAGTCCAAATTTTGAGTTACTTGATTTATGAACCGTTGAAATGTTTGGCTGGCATTTCTTAAACCAAACGGCATTCTAAGAAATTCAAATAAGCCAAACGGTGTTGTGATTGCGGTTTTGTATATATCCTCAGGTGCGACGGGTATTTGGTGGTAAGCTCTGATTAAGTCAATTTTGGAAAAAATTGTGCATCCATGAAGTTGCATGGAAAAATCCTAAATGTGAGGAATTGGATATCGATCAGGTACGGTTGCGGCGTTGAGTCGCCTGTAGTCGCCGCACGGTCTCCAATCCTCGGAATCCTTTTTATTCACCATATGCAGTGGTGAAGAGACAGGTGAAGAAGATGGCCGACAAATTCCAAGATTAATCATATGCTGAAATTCTAATTTAGCGGCTCTTAGCTTAGATGTGTCTAATCTTCTCGGTCTTGAGTAGGGTAATGGGCCTTCCGTTACAATGTGGTGTTGGACACTATGATTCATGTGTTGATTGAAATAAGTTGGTTGCACAAATGCTGGGAAATCGCGTAAAATTGTTGCATAATCGTTGTCGATTGAGAAGTAGCAAGGAGTCGGGATATTTAGGTTTGAGAAGTAACCTGTGGTTGTGAGGTTAGTAGTAGAGTCGATTAAGCATTTATTCTTAATGTCTACTAAAATACCAAATTTGTGCAGGAAGTCGGCACCAATTATGGGTTTGCTGATGTCAGCTATTACAATGTATTAGATTTCGTCGTAGCCCGAGATCGACTTTTAAAAGCTTGCTACCGTAAGTTGGGATTGGTGTACCATTTGCTGCAGTAAGGATAATATTTTTTGATATGACTGCTTCCTTGGCGAACTGATTACGCGGTATAACCGATAAATCGGCCCCAGTGTCAACAAGGAAATTTAGTTGATTCTCTGAATCTCGAATAAGAAGGCGGCAAGATTTTGAATCTACCCGACTGTTAGCCGCTGTCACTGTCGGATTATTTAGTTTTTTGGAATAGGAATGTGTTTTTCTGATTTCTTTTTGAAATTGCATGGGTAGTCACACTTTTTTGCTTTTATGCCGAAGGTAGAGTGATACCAACAAATATTCCTATTTTTCTGTGATCGGTTTTTGCTATTTGATCTTGATTGGGGACGACGCGAATGTGTATAGATATTGTTTTGTCGACGTTCGGTGTATAAACTTTTAATCATTTCTTTTATTGTTTGTATTTCGCTTTCTAGGTGTGTTTGATTACCTCTGTTGCTAGACGTTGAAGGTAGATTTCCTTCAATTGAGAAAACATGTCGATTTACTGAGGATGCCTCCCAGATTTTATCTGCTAGTGAGGTTAACTCAGTTTCCTCCTTATCACTTTGAGATATTAATTCTAATTTTACAACTTCTGGGAGTCTACGCATCCATAACTTTTTAATTAAGGAAGTGCTGAAGGCATCAGAGGTGCCTCCTAGTTGCTTTAAGCTTCTCAGAAATTGCGAAGGTTTTCGGTCACCGATTTGTTCGTTGGATAACAGTTTTTCGAGGCGACGTTCTTCGCTTAAGGAATGTCTATCAATTAGAATATTCTTGAGATTGGCGTATTTGTCAGTATCTGGAGGGTTTTGAATCACGTCTAAAACTGATTCTAAAATTTCCTGTGGTAAGGATGAAATTACGTAATTATATCGCGTCCAATCTTTCGTAATTTTGGCTACCGCGAATTGAGCCTCTGCTTGCACGAACCAAATTGCAGGGGAGTTTGACCAAAATGATGGAAGTTTAATTGTAGAACTTGATATTTCACTAGAGGAGTTTTGTTGCTGATTGGATGCACATTGCTGTTCATTTGTATTAGTTTTATTTGCTTTAGTGTTCTTTTGATTTTCTCCATCCATGTTTAGATTTTAGTTGTTTTTTTATTCGATAATAATTTTGGTTTAATTATTGAATTATTTGTTTCAACTTTTGCATTCAATCTTTCGCAATAATTAATTTTAAAAAAATGGTAGGCAAAATCCTCCTCGATATCGTATTTAATGGATTTGTAATTATTTGTGTCTTTTTATATGTTCAGTTAATCGGATAATTGAAAGCAATTATTAAGAGGAACCACAAGGTAAATACGGCGAATTGACACGCAGTAGAACTTGCGATAAATTTGTATAAGATTTTTATCAAAATCAATTAAATGATGTAATTTAAAAGGTTGATAGATATATGTAATTATGTTTTCAATAAAAGAAATTATTAATTCACTGTTGATCGCTGCTGCCAGAATGCACTATTAAATTATCTATTGTACTTTAAGTTTTAAGTTTTTTAGAGAAATTTACAATATTTTAAGCAATTTTATTGATTTGTTGTGAGGTTATGCCAATGATTAACGAATGATGTTTGGATTATTATTTCTGATCGATATTCGAGGTCAGCGTCGATTTAACGTCAGGGTCACCAGTTTGTCGGGTCTCAGCCCGAATTTTATTACTTAGCGAAATAATAACTCCCGTTTTCATAAAACTTCATTTAATAACTTCACAACTTCATTATAAAATCAAATAAAGATAAACGTTTAAAATTTTACTATTTTGAATTACATCTGGCGTAGGCGATACAGTGCTGAACAACCAACTAGCAGTGACTGACTTAATTTTACAATGCCGGAAATTAGAGAGCAGAATTTCTACTGTGTGTGTATGTGTTGTTCTTCTGCTGCTAAAATTTAGTACATTTTTGCCGGGAAAATTTGAATTCAAAAGTTGAGTTTAAAATTTGAAAGTGTTGAAAATATTTGAAAATATTCAAGATTTTTGAGATCACTACTCCTTTAAGAGCCGGATAATAGCCAGCACGAGGAAATAAAAGCTTTCCAGGTTGAACCTTAAAAACCTCAAAGAAGTTTACTTGGCCATTTATCTTCCAGGATTAACTGAAATCGCGCATCAATTTAGCGGCATTTTAAAAGTTATAGATGCATTAAGCGAGCATCTGGTTTTCCGTTAGCCGCATCAACAAGCTGCTGCGCCAGGTCACAGTGCACTTAATAATTACTACGTCATCAATTCTGCAACAATAAAGTCTTAACGGTTAGGCGATATTTGGGCGATCGAACAGCATTTAGCATCGAAGTTGCATTTACATTTGCAACGTGAAAACAGTTCATATGTAGTGCAGACGGTGGAGTAAATCTGAGCGCTAAAGGTATTCGGGTTTTTCTTTTCTTTCCTTTGCTTCGAGACAATCAAGGTCAGTGATTTTATTAAAAATTATTTGGAAATTGCATGCTTATTTAAGCAGTATTTAATTAAAATCATATAAAATTTACGCAAAGAACTTTCCTTAATATATGTTAACACATAAACATAAATCCAATTTATATTAAAATTTACTGAATAAATATTGCGTTCTTCGGTGAAAACATTTCGAGATATAAAAAATTGTGAAAAAACAAAAAGATCGGCAGGATGCTATTACGAAAGGTTATATCAATTTTAAAAAAGATTCTGATGAAAGGAAACTCGTTCTTATTTAACCACGCGAATAAAAAATCTTCAGGAAAACTGGGAGTTGTTATGATGTAACTATGTTTAATAATTCCTTTTGTGTGTAAATAGGGGACCACTCTATTCTTAGTAATCTTTACCAATTATTTATTTCCAAACTTACAAAACACATATTACAATTGCCGAAAGGCTCCCAATAAACAATAAATTTCTAATTCTTACAAAAACAAGCACAAAAAGTACAAAACTCTTTAATTTGAAACATTCAATTTTTGTTAGTACATTTGTAATTCTAAGTACAATACTTTGTCGATACCGGACAGTTCTTCAAGCTTACTTTCCCGGAAATTAATTCCTAGTTTATAAAATTCACTCAGTTTTTGTTGATAACCTTTTAAATTTCATTATAAACTTTTCCATTCTCAATACACACAATTTTCATGAATAAATTTCTAATTTTAATTACAAAACTCTCTACTTCAAAGCAATAAATCTATAATTATAAGTACAAAACTCTTTAATTTAAAACATTCAATTTTCGTCGGTAAATTTCTAATTCTAAGTACAACACTTTGCAATTTCCAATACTGGACAGTTCTTTAAGTTTACTTTCACGGAAATTAATTCCTAGTTTATAAAATCACTCAATTTTTGTTGATAACCTTTTAAATTTCATTATAAACTTTTCTATTCTCAATACACACAATTTTCATGAATAAATTTCAAAGTAACCAACGACCAGTACGACCCGATTATCCACTTCACGACTATCCTCGGTTATGCTTTTACTAGATCGACTCCTCGACAGTGTTTTAAGACTTTTTTTTTTTCAACGCGACTTCACCGCATCGCCGTTAAAACCAAACTCATTAATTTTTCATATAAGAAACTCTTACGAGCGATCTACATGAAGAAAAGCTTTCGTGCTTTTTCTTCGTTTTTTAGCTTTGCCCTTGATGTACTTAGTTGTCATTGGGCAAAGCCGCTGTAGATCGTTGTTTGTCGCGCTGATTAAGCAAATTTCTTTTGCTTATCGTGTACTGGGCTACCGTGTGAAAGGAATTTTGACGGTAACCCGAGCGCGTTGTTTGTCATGGGTTAGATTTGAGTACATTGCAACTTTGTTGCAATGCGCTCGGTTGTAGGAAATCCAACCCATCAAATATCCATTGGTTTATTTTTTATTTATTATTCATGAGTTGGATTTTAATATGTTGCAACTTTGTTGCAGCAAAAATTCGATGCCTGAAATCCAACTCATGAGATTTTTTATGATTTGTTAAATAAAAATGGCAGATTGGATTCGATAGAATTCGGCTTATCTTAAGATAAGCGAATCCAATCTGCAACATTTCCTTCCCCCCGCGAATAAGAGGAGTATTCTTTGGAGAGGAATACTTCTCATTTCGAGTTGTAATTTCTCCGTGGCTGGTCCGTTAATTTACTGTCATGACCTCTTTTTGTACTTCTATCGGTAACGAGGTTTTTTACCCCCAGCCACCGTTTGCTGTGGTGGTTTTCGGTTGTTTGATTGACCGGGTACATGCCGGCTGGCAGGGGCCCCTTCGATTGTACCTGCATCGTGATGGCATGCGGCCCACTTTGGTGTGGAGGGGGCCCGCTCAACGAGGGCATTATTACAAAATCATGTTTGCCTTGTCACCTCACCATGGTGAAGGACTTAGCATTCGGGGTAAGTTGTGAAACCTTTTGTTATTGTTTTAGTAATTATTGTTATTTTTCTATAGGCGGACGGGTAACCCTTTCGGGAAGTGCTGGCTGGTGCCCCTGTTGCCTTGGAGAGTCTCCATCCTTGCCCGCAGCTTCTTGGATCTGGGAAAGTTTGGACGCAAGCCGTTTTACTGGGGTCTGGAAGTGCTCCCTCACTAGAACACTTGTGGCCTAGGTAAACAACCTCTTTTCTCAGAAACTGGCACTTTTCCGGCTGCAGTTTGAGGTTGTTCTCTCTCAAACGATTGAAGACTTTGCGGAGCTTACTATTATGGTCCGCAAGGTTTTTACCGTAGATGACTATGTCGTCTAGGTAGACAAAACATTCCAAGCCTTGTAATCCTGTTAGGACGAAGTTCATTAAGCGTTGGAATGTGGCCGGGGCTCCTTTGAGCCCAAATGGCATACGCCTAAATTCATAGTGGCCGTAATTGGTGCTAAACGCAGTTTTTGGTCGATCTTGAGGATCGACGAGCACCTGGTGATAGCCGTTGGCGAGATCGAGGGTGGTAAAATACCGAGAATGACCCAATTGGTCGAGAATATCCTCGATCCGAGGTAGCGGGAAGGCGTCTCCAATTGTCTTTTCGTTTAATTTACGAAAATCGACAACGACGCGCCACCTTTTTTCACCGTCTGGTCCCGCCTTCTTAGGGACGACTAGGAGAGGTGAATTCCAAGGGCTTTTACTTGGCTGCACTATGTCGTTGTCTAACATTTCGCGAAGCTGTTCGTTTATTACGTTTCGCTGCGTCTCTGGCAAGCGATACATTTTCTGGTTGATTGGTGCTTGGTCCTGCACCAATGGTATATCATGAGTGATGGCGTTTGTGAAAGTTAGCCGATCACCTTTGAGGAAAAAGATATCGTTGTACTCGTAACAGAGTTGTGATATCGCTTGTTTTTCCTCCGCGCTCAGATTTACGTCTAGGCTGAGCTCTTGGTCTAACCTGACGAGACGCGGGGTTATTATTTGAGTTTTCTGTTTCTTCATATTCCTGGAATAAATATTTAACATGCTGTAAAGTGGCCATTTTATCGGCGCTTGAAATATTTTTACCTTTACTTTTATCTTTTCTTTTACTTATTTTACGGAAACCTGAAATGTTTTTATTTTTATTTAAATTTTCACCCCACTTTATTTTATTTAAATCACTCTTAATACTAAATGACGATGGAGTTGGGGTTTCTGAACCGCCGTAAATTGCCATTTTTGAGGCGAACTCGCTTTCGTCTTCTAATAGGCTCTTTCGCCGTTGTTTACTTACTGTATATGTTGATTTTGGAGCTTTTGAAAATACCGTCCCTGTGGTGAGCTCGCTTCCAATGTCGACGTGTTTCGAAATTTTATTTTGCGAGGGCGTGGGAGCTGATGGGATTTTGCCATCGTAATTCCTTCTGCTTAGGTGAGCTCCGTCGACATTTGTTTTATTGGGTTTTCCTTTCCTTTGGTTCCGTTTCTTCCTTGTATTCCCTTTGTGCGTGGGTGCTGGTGGTTTCGAGTCACCGTGATTCCTGGTTTTCAGGTGAGCATCCTCAGCGCGTTCTCCTTTTTTCGGGGTTTCCTTGTTTCTTTCCTGGTAATCCTGTTTCAGTTGGACGACGGTGTAGTTGTGTGCAGGGACTAGATGCAGACTAATAGTAGTCAGAACTACTTGTGAATTGTGTGTGTTGAGAACTCCAACAGACACTGCTTTTAACCCAGCGGGGAGTAAACCATTCGCTAGGAAGACCCCTTGATCTATTTCTCTTGATAGACAGAGCATCTCTCCCTGCAGCTGCAAGGGAACCTCGACTATGATCTGTGACCTAGCAGGTATGCATACAGGCTCTTTCAGCTGTATTTGTTGCTGCCTCATCTTGCAGGTCAAATCACTCTCAGTCGGTTTGTCCTTCTCGCTTTCCAGTGTTCGGTCGTCATCGTTCTCCTCTTCAGAAACTTTTTGATTACCACAGATGGTCAGATCGGCCTTTCTTGGCTCTGCTCCATCTGTTCGGGCATTCGTTTTGACCACTTTTTCAGAACACAGGTTATCCAAGGCAGCTGTTAATGGAACAGCAAACTCCTCAGGGTTATTTTCCGTTCGAGGGAATCGCAATGCCCTATTCGGGCCCTCAACGTTACAATTCTTTGCTAGGAAGTCGTTTCCTAGCAAGCCGTCGTCGGAAAGGCCGGGTAGGTTTTTTATTACCTGAAAATTTCAGGGAATGTTATTCTTTAATGTAAAATTGCCGTGGCATGTTCCCAGCGTCTTTCCGGTACCAAATGGTGTTAGTAAGGTATATGTTTCTCCGGTATTTATATCTTCGGGATTTTTAATTGCTTTCTTTTTTATTATGCTAACCTCAGCGCCAGTATCTACTACAAGTTTGGTATTGCCGTTCAGGCTAATATCCAACGGAAGGCTAACTGTAGAGATACAGGGTTCGGGCGGCTGAGGTGACCCTTTATTAAAATTTTTTGTTTTTAGTGTCGATCCGGGGTCTTTTCGGTCGACTGCTCGTCGTTTCCCTGGCTCTTAGAGTCCCATTTTTGTTTTTGGCGGCATTCCTCTATGGAATGGCCGCGACGGTAGCAGAACTTGCATTTGAGTTTTATGTTAAAAACTCGAGGACCAGCGGAAGGTTGCTGATCCTGAATCCGTCGTTCGGGAAGCCTTGTCTGGTTACTCGGGCCCGGAACCTGGCGATTGTTTCTACAATCGCGAACATCATGTCAATATATTTTGCAGGTAGAGCAGAAGGGTGTGTTTTTACGCTTCATGCAGTCGGCGTAAGTGTGACCTCTTCGCTGGCAAAAGTTGCAAGTGATGTTTGACCTTAACTGGTCGAGGTTCTGGCGGCGGTAGTCGATTTGTGGGGGAGACGAGCGTTGAGGTGGAGTCGTGTATAGTGGAGTCTGTCGGCGAAAGTTTTGTGGTGGCGGCGGTCTGTATAACGTTTGCTGTGGAAAATTGCGAGCAGGTGTATATGGGGTTCTATGGAATGCCCGTATTCTGGCAGTTGGGTCCATAACGACAGGGGAGTATGTACCTTGTTCTACAACAACCGGGGCGGGAAAACCTTGGGTTGTTGTGGTTTGCGTGAACTGGGCGCCCTGTTGTAGTTTCTCCATGTCGAGTGCTTTTTGAATCAGCCCCTCGAGCGTGCCGTCGGTAACGGTGAGGAGATATTGGCATAGGTGCGGATTCGTAACCCCGCTGCGGACTGCGTTTTTCGCGAAGTCCTCCAGCTGCGTTGTAACAGCTGGGGTGGCCGTAGCTCCGTATTTGGTTTGTGCGGCCTCTTTGCAGAGAGCCAGCAACTGTTTCACTCTAGCCGTGAAGGCAGTGAGCGTTTCGCAGGGGTTTTGGTGAGCTGTAATGAGCCTATTTACCAGTTCCTGGTAAGTTTCTCTGGGAAGGTATGCCGCGTTTAACCTTGTTCGACTTCTTGAAATGTTGTCGGTACGTCTGAGGCCAACAGTTGATATGCTCCTCCACGAAGTCTTGTGGGAAGGATCTTGAGGAAAGCGTCTTGCTCCCCTTCGGAGAGACACTGTTTGGCCTGGCGGCAGCAACCCAGGAATGTTTGCAACTCGTAGCTGAGATGCGGGCCTGACTCACCTGAAAAAATGGGTACCATTTGTGCAGTTAACTTAACAATTTTTGTATAATCGGTCGCCATTGTGGAGTTCTGGTTCGAGTCGGTGACGGGCGAGTCTTGTGCGAGAAATCGATTTAGACCTTGTTTTAAGGTGATTTCTCGCAGGGAGTCTTGTAGGGATTGAATGAGGTTTTCCTCAGTTGTACTTTCTAAAGTGCTTTCAATATTTTCTTCAGGAGGGAGTATGCGCGAGAATCCGTCTAGCTTGGCTTGAAAAAGTGCGGCTTCCTTTTGAAAGCGCTCTAGGTCCTCCAACCTCTCCTCGCTGGACTTTGTATTCCTATTTTCGAGGAGGTTAGAATAGAGAGTTGCTAGGCGTTCGGATTCTCGCGCGGACTCGTACAAATTATTAAAATTATTATATTGAAATCTTACTTGGTTTTGATTTATTCGTTGCAGGACGGTCCCGCTCCTGAGTGTGAGTCCTTCTGAACTGGGTCCTGGTTGTGCTGGGGTGATCTGGTGTTCGCTGACCTGAGTTTGGTCCGTAAATACTGGTGACTGGGAACCCTGGCGTGGTTCTTCCGCGTTGCTCTCCAGGTCCAGGGAGGTTATGAGGAGGTCCTCTGTCTTCTCCTCCGTTGGTGAGTGAGCGGGAGTAGAGTGGGTGTCCTTGGACATCAACTCCTGCTCTTCAGCGTTGCAAGGGGGCATTTGGCCTGCTTTCCGTTCCCTTGTTGACAGTGCTAGAGTTGTGTTGGGGAAAAGGGGGGCTTGTGCCTGCTTCAGCGATTCCCTTTTCCAACCTGCGACTGGTGCTGTGTTGATTGTTGTCGTCTTCTTCGGGCTGGGACGGAGCCCACACAATTCCACCGGTGGTGCTGGCTTGCACTTTGTGGAAGCGTTGGGGTGACTCCTCCGGCCTATTGGCTACCCGGGAGTGCTTAACGTTACCCCTTTTGTTTCGGAGCAGGATAGAGGCTTTTAAAGCTATTACGTTTTTATAAAACACGCTTCCCCTATCCTACCGGCTGCGCCAATTTTGTTATGATGTAACTATGTTTAATAATTCCTTTTGTGTGTAAATAGGGGACCACTCTATTCTTAGTAATCTTTACCAATTATTTATTTCCAAACTTACAAAACACATATTACAATTGCCGAAAGGCTCCCAATAAACAATAAATTTCTAATTCTTACAAAAACAAGCACAAAAAGTACAAAACTCTTTAATTTGAAACATTCAATTTTTGTTAGTACATTTGTAATTCTAAGTACAATACTTTGTCGATACCGGACAGTTCTTCAAGCTTACTTTCCCGGAAATTAATTCCTAGTTTATAAAATTCACTCAGTTTTTGTTGATAACCTTTTAAATTTCATTATAAACTTTTCCATTCTCAATACACACAATTTTCATGAATAAATTTCTAATTTTAATTACAAAACTCTCTACTTCAAAGCAATAAATCTATAATTATAAGTACAAAACTCTTTAATTTAAAACATTCAATTTTCGTCGGTAAATTTCTAATTCTAAGTACAACACTTTGCAATTTCCAATACTGGACAGTTCTTTAAGTTTACTTTCACGGAAATTAATTCCTAGTTTATAAAATCACTCAATTTTTGTTGATAACCTTTTAAATTTCATTATAAACTTTTCTATTCTCAATACACACAATTTTCATGAATAAATTTCAAAGTAACCAACGACCAGTACGACCCGATTATCCACTTCACGACTATCCTCGGTTATGCTTTTACTAGATCGACTCCTCGACAGTGTTTTAAGACTTTTTTTTTTCAACGCGACTTCACCGCATCGCCGTTAAAACCAAACTCCTTAATTTTTCATATAAGAAACTCTTACGAGCGATCTACATGAAGAAAAGCTTTCGTGCTTTTTCTTCGTTTTTTAGCTTTGCCCTTGATGTACTTAGTTGTCATTGGGCAAAGCCGCTGTAGATCGTTGTTTGTCGCGCTGATTAAGCAAATTTCTTTTGCTTATCGTGTACTGGGCTACCGTGTGAAAGGAATTTTGACGATAACCCGAGCGCGTTGTTTGTCATGGGTTAGATTTGAGTACATTGCAACTTTGTTGCAATGCGCTCGGTTGTAGGAAATCCAACCCATCAAATATCCATTGGTTTATTTTTTATTTATTATTCATGAGTTGGATTTTAATATGTTGCAACTTTGTTGCAGCAAAAATTCGATGCCTGAAATCCAACTCATGAGATTTTTTATGATTTGTTAAATAAAAATGGCAGATTGGATTCGATAGAATTCGGCTTATCTTAAGATAAGCGAATCCAATCTGCAACAGAGTATTTCCGAAAGAGTCATGATGAAATAATTGATATGTCTGAAGATTATGAACACGAATATTTTAAAAGGGAAAATTATAACAAAACAGAAGAAATTTATATTGATTTTTTAGCCGCGCTGACTGAAAGGTTAGAGAAATACGAAATTTTTAATTCATCGAGTAATCAATCGACCACTGAACAAACCATAGTGGTACAACATAATGAGTCAGGACTACCCAAAATACAGTTACCAATTTTCGATGGCAACTATCAATCTTGGGTGCCTTTTAGAGATCTTTACCTTTCCGTTGTTGGTAAAAACAATGACATCTCAAACGTACAAAAGCTGCATCATCTTAAGACTCACTTAAGTGGCGAAGCCGAAAGACTTGTACGTCACATTTGGATCACGTCGGATAATTACGACATGGCATGGGAATGCCTTAACCACAGATATGAAAACAAAAGGGTTCTGGTGAATTCATATTTACAATCATTTTTTTCGCAACCGTCACTTAACAATGAAACGGCACAGGGACTGCGAAGACTAATCGATTAAACTAATCAAAGCTTAAAGGGGATAGAAAACTTGGGCATAGATATAAAAAGTTGGGACACGCTCATCCTATACGTAGTTGTACAAAGACTTCCCGCAGAAACGCATAAGGCATGGGAACAAAAATTAGGAAACAAAACTGACCTTCCAATTCTCAAGGATTTATTTGATTTCCTGAACATCAGAGGTTCAGAGCTCTTGAAGCAGTTAATTTAAATGAAAGCAAACGTACGGGTCAGGGCAATCAATTACCATCATCAAAGGGTCACAATTCTAAGGTCAAATCTTTTCACGTCACAAATCAAACGATATGTAACTTATGCAAAGGTTCACATACATTGCGTCAATGCTCTAAATTTTTACAAATGAATATCGAAGAACGGAGCGCTATGGTTAAGCGTTAAGGGTCTTTGTAACAATTGTTTGGCTTTTGGTCATTTATCGGCTAACTGCCCAAGTTCTAAATCATGTTTTAAATGTGGTAAGAGACACCACACTACAATCCATAAGGGGGGATCAGATTCAGACTCAAAGAAAAATTAACACCTGAACACAAAGGAAA
This sequence comes from Leptarthrus brevirostris, assembly GCA_964036015.1. Lineage (NCBI taxonomy): Eukaryota > Metazoa > Arthropoda > Insecta > Diptera > Asilidae > Leptarthrus > Leptarthrus brevirostris. The sequence continues at coordinate 54,273,358 of OZ038374.1, forward strand.
TGAATATAAATGCAGTAGAAGAAACAAATCAGGGAATCAAGAATGATATACAGAGCTATTTCAGGGGCGTTATTAGCTACAGCCGTTGTGCTACGAATATCATTGTCAGGAGAACAGATCGCTCTCCGAGCTTTATTGGATCAGGGATCAGAAGCGAGCTTCATGACTGAAGACGCAGCACAACGTCTTAAGTTGAAACGATACTCTGTTTCCACTATCATATCAGGGTTGGGCGCATCAAAACTGGAAACATCGAAGACGAAAGTACATGTTGAAATCAAATCACGGATAAAGGAAGTTCAGTTCGGAATCGACGCTTTCGTTTTACGTAAACTTACGGCTCTTCTACCTTCAAAGCTCATTCAACCGGAAAAATGGGAACATCTCAAGAATTTAACACTTGCAGATCCAAGATATAACGAACCTGGTCACATAGACTTGTTGTTGGGAGCAGACATCTATGCTGACATTTTAGAAGAATGTGCCCAGAGAGGACCTAAAGGTTCTCCCATAGCGCAACGAACTAGTTTAGGTTGGGTCGTCGTTGGGCAATATCAAAATCACCAAGAGGATAAAGGAAATATAATCACGGCTCTTCATGTAAATGTAGAACTCTCAAACCAAATCAAAATATTTTGGGAAATCGAGGAAGTAGATCCGACAAGGAAACCCACAATGGAAGAAGAATTGTGTGAGATATTATACAAGGAAACGGTGGCAAGGGCCTCAGATGGACGTTATATAGTACAGTTGCCCTTTAAATCACTTGGAGCAAAGCAAGGATTAGGAAAATCAAGGGATATCGCCATTACACGATTATTGCAAATGGAAAGACGCCTCAAAGGAAATCCAGAATTGCGTAAGCAATATTCCGATTGCATCAACGAATATTTAACGTTAGGGCACATGGTTCCTGCCAAGACAAAGGAAGAGAATCATTGTGAACAAGCCACTGAGGGAAACATTCAATATAGTTCCTGTTATCTCCCGCACCATGCCGTCATTAAGGATAGCAGCACGACTACAAGACTGAGAGTTGTTTTCAATGCTTCTCAGAAAACGCAAAGCGGTATTTCTCTTAATAACTTGCTAATCAAAGGACCTACAATCCAAGACGATATCATTTCGATCTTAATGCGATGGAGAATGCATAAAATCGCCTTCACAGCGGACATAACAAAAATGTACCGGCAGATAAGAGTCAATGATCAGAACATGAATTTTCAGAGGATTGTTTGGCGAAACTCTGAAAGTGAATCAATCAAGGATTATTGTTTGACAACAGTGACGTTTGGAACTAATAGTGCGCCGTTTCTAGCAATACGCACTTTGCATCAACTAGCAACAGATGAAGCAGGAAATTATCCCATTGGAGCTAGAACATTGTTACAAGACTTCTACGTCGACGACGTTATGTCAGGTTCCGACAACGTCGAAGATGCAATTAGAGTACAGAATGAATTAGCAAAAATTTTAAGAAAGGGTGGTTTCGAAATACGTAAATGGAAATCGAATAGTGAAACCCTTTTAAAGAAAATACCAGAGAAGGACGTCGAAATGACAAATACTTATAAAATTGAAGCAGATGAATGGACTAAACCATTAGGAATCTATTGGTGGCCGCGAATAGATCTGTTTGGGTTCAAAACAAATTTCGGTGAAACAGGAGAGGTGTACACAAAGAGAAAGATACTATCTGATATTGCAAAACTTTTCGATCCGTTGGGATGGCTCACACCAATGACCATTCGCGCAAAGGTATTCATGCAAAGGATCTGGTTGTTAGGATTAGATTGGGATGATGAAGTAGAAGGTGAAATTCTAAACGATTGGACGAATTTCCGTGCAAGCTTGGGTCTCATCCAGGGCATAAAAATTCCAAGATGGGTTTCATACACCGCCAATGATCCAATCCAAATACATGGCTTCTGTGATGCATCCCAGGTCGCAGTTGCTGCTGCAGTTTATATACGAGTCATCAAGTCGTCCACGTCAATTCACACGCATCTATTGATAGCAAAATCCCGAGTCGCTCCCCTAAAAAGAATTTCACTTCCGAGATTAGAAATCTGTGGCGCGGCACTTCTTGCAAAATTGATCCAAAAGGTAAGAGCAGCTCTTAACCTAAAAAAAGATATCAAGATGTATGCATGGACGGATTCTACAATTGTACTAGCTTGGATAAAGGGACAGCCACATAGATGAAAAACATTTGTGGCCAATAAAATATCAGAAATACATGGCGAAACAGATGCTGAATCCTGGAGACACATGCCGTCAGCAGACAACCCAGCAGACCCAGCCTCACGGGGAATTCCACCCAACCAATTAGACAATCTTTCTTTGTGGTGGAACGGTCCTGCATGGCTCCAAAAGGATGAGATTCATTGGCCAAAATCTAAACACAACATACGTACGGACGAAGAAAACAAGGAGGTAATAGGCTTGGTAAATCAACTTCCGAATCCCGAAAACGTAGACCTTTTAAACAAGTTCTCCTCACTGACAAAACTTTTACGAGTAACATCTTACATATTTCGCGTCATACATTCACGAAAGAAGGAAAAAGCACCCAAGATATGGCTGACCTCACTTGCACTGGAAGAGGCTCGAAGGTATTGGGAGAAACACGCGCAGGCGTTAGGATTCTACAATGAAATTAGGGTCCTAAAGAAAGGACAACGAATCGAAAGGAAAAGCAAAATTCTAAATTTAAATCCATTCCTCGATCAAGACGGTATTCTTCGAACAGGCGGACGTCTCCAAAAATCCGACCTTCCTCTACCTCAAAAACACTTGATAATTTTACCAGAAAAAAGTCGTTTCACAGATTTAGTCATTGATCATGCTCACAAAACGACACTTCACGGCGGTCCTCAATTAATGCTTAACATCATACAAAAGCGCTATTGGCTGATTAACGCGAGGAATAAACTTCGACATTATGTACATAAATGCATTCAATGTTATCGACAGAAAGCAAAAACGATGACCCAACTGATGGGAAACCTTCCATCGCCTCGAGTTAAAATGTTTCGACCTTTCACCCACACAGGAGTGGACTATTGCGGACCCTTCAACATCAAGGCAACAAGGCTACGCTCAGCAAAGATAACCAAGGGGTACGTAGCAATTTTCGTATGCTTGAGCGTGAAAGCAATTCATATTGAGCTCGTTAGCGATCTCTCTACTCAAGCGTTTATTGCAGCTTTAAGAAGATTTTTAGCAAGAAGAGGACTCTGCAGATTGCGGGACAAATTTTATCGGCGCAAATAATATGATGAAATGCGAACATAAAAAATTTATGGCGGAAGTCAATAAAGAAATAGCCGAAGAATGTACGACGAGAGACATTAACTGGCATTTCAATCCCCCAGCGTCACCACATTTTGGAGGTTTGTGGGAAATAGGTGTTAAGTCGATCAAACATCATCTCCGCAGAGTTGTCGGGAACAACATCCTAATATTTGAAGAACTGGCGACAGTACTCACACAAATCGAGGCGTGTCTCAATTCCCGCCCGTTATGTCCTCTTACCAGTGACCCGGAAGACGAACAAGCCCTTACTCCAGGACACTTTTTAATTGGAGAAGCACTATTGGCGCCACCAGAACGAAACCTATTGGAGATCAACGAAAATCTGCTAAACAAATGGCAATTACTTCAAAGTATCTATCAACATTTCTGGAAACGTTGGAGCAACGAATATCTCGCTAGAATGCAACAGAGGCCGAAATGGATGACACAAGAAAAGAATGTGAAACCTGGAAACTTGGTACTGATAAGAGAGGACAACACACCACCTATGAAATGGCACATTGGTCGAATTTTAAAAGTCCATCAGGATCGGATTCTTTCATCCGAGTCGTCACAGTACGAACCCAAGGAACGGACAAATTGAGACCGATAACAAAAATTTCTTTGTTACCAATCCCTGAAAATACCGACCCACAGAAGTAAGATATGACATATTAAGATTAAAAATCCTAAATGAAATGTTTTCACCGAAGATCAAAATTAGTCTGGAATATTGATATGAACAAAACTCATTTATAAAGTTAAATCAGACGTACTAATTTCGCAATCCCTATCCCACACCTATGCAATCCTAATAGTGAGTAAGGCACACTATAATGCCTGGTTCTGATGGGCCAAATATCCTTTCTGTAAATCCATTTGTGACAAAGTGAAATCTCTTGAAGGATTTCACGGGGGCAGTATGTTAAAGCAAGAACCTGGAAAGAAAAGAAAACGTAAATTACCAACCAAATGTTGTATATTTCTTTTGCTGCTTACCTTTTTGCTGCTTCAGACTCCTTTTAGGATAATATAATTGAAACGCACAGAAACACTAATCAACAAACTAGCTTTATTTTAACCAGATTCTTGTCACACGAGATAGTATTCGATCATCACACTTATTTGGGGTCTCGTATTAATATAAGTTAACACACAATATCAGAGCTTTCTCATAAAAAGTCTAACACCTTTCATCATATCATCATTTTCGCACAGAAAAGTATGGAGCATCATGTTACTTACCTTGCAACACACCGGTGGCACATTGCTGGTCTCTAGCATGCGAATTTCCGTTCTCATGCTAAATATGCCAAGTCAACAGTTTGCACTTCTAGATTTTAAGCTCTTGTTAGAAATTGTTTTAGATTAAGTTCTCAGTTGTTATTCGGAGTTTAAATAAATCAGTCGCTTTGAATTTGATTTTTTTTTAATTATTTAAAAAGTAAAATTTATTAACTGGCGCCCGAGCAGGGACCGTTGAGATTGAAAGTAAATTAAAAAGTCCAAACAAAGTGAAAATTTAAAGATTTTTTTTAAAGAATTTAATCAATAATTCAAATAAAATCTTGTGAAGTGCTAGTGTAACCATCACATCAGCTTTATCCAGAAACACTTTGGATATTACTTTGGATACTACTTCATCTCTAGTGGCAATTAAAAATGGATAAAATCCTTGGAAATTTCTGCAACTACAAATTGGGAAAAGAGACCCCCCGGAGTAATCCACACTAGGAACAAAACGGAGTTGATCAGTAGGAGAAATACAGGACAACCACACCATATTTTTCAGCATTACTCATCAACAGCCGCCCAATTGCTTGCGAAAAAGACCACAAACGGTCCCAACAAAAAGGACGAGGCAATTTCAGAGCACCCATCGTCACCCATACAACTCCAAATGTTAACCATACATTTGTTAATTTTTATGTAAGTTCCATAAATTTTTTTTATTAGAAATTATTTGTGAAAATTAAACAAATAAAAGCGAAGATATTAACGAAAAATCGATAAAGTTGAGTAACAAAGATATCAAATAAAATAAAGTCATAGTAAAAAAGGTAAAGTGAAGAAGAATTGAAATAAAAATAAATACAATTATATTGAATCAAAACTGTGAAAATAAAAGTGAATAATAATAATTTTTAGGATTTTAAGCAGTGAAAGGTTTAAACCAAATCATTAATCTTGGTTCACAAACCAAAAATTTCATATGTTAAATATTGTTTCTTTTAACATTAAAATAACCAAATCAAACTACTATTGATATTTGAAAGAGTTCTGTTTAAACAGTGAATTTTAAACACATTTACAAGATTTCAAAATATTCTGTGATTACAAAACCCCACATAACTTCCACGAAAATAAATTAATCTTTGATATCTGGAACAAATTTGTTAAAGCCTTTCTTAGTGATATTAGTTCATGTAATATAATTTATCCATTTTTGACAAATTAGACAGACAAGGACATAACGAACAGTGACAGTTTTAATTAAGTTTAAAAGATTTTAGTGATTCCTCCCACGTTTTTATAGAAAACTTTTCATCTCTACACAATTTTAAAAGAAAAAATTTTTTCATTATTTTCTGCCAATTAACAATTTGCTTAACTTCATAGTTGTACCCTGATTAGAATTCTGTGGACTCTTTTTAACGTGAATAAAAATCAAAACTCATAATTTCAAACATGACTAACAGAGATATCCTAAAGCCTTCCATATTAGGGCAATCCGAGAACTTAGCCAGCATCTCAAATAATTCCCCTACAACAGCTCTCGATCTAAGTCAACTTAGAGAAACTATTGCCGAAATAATTAGATCAGAAAATCAAAAATTCTTCAGACAGTCTACCAGTCCCAACACGAGTTCTGACAATGATGCAGACCAAACAATAGATTCCCAATTCCTTACAAATCTAAATGACATGGATAAGATACCTGACGTCGTTAAGAGCCTGCGAGAGTTTTCAGGTAAGCCCGGTGAATATGGCTCCTGGAAAAAAAGTGTTGATAGGATTCTAAAAATTTACGAAAATTTAAAAGGAACACCAAAATATTACGGAATTCTCAGTGTTATACAAAATAAAATCACGGAGAATGCCGACACAGCATTAGAATCGTATAATACCCCGTTGAACTGGGAAAAAATTTAGAAGTGTTTAGCACATCACTACGCTGATAAAAGAGATCTTGGTACACTCGAGTACCAAATGACCACGCTGGTTCAGAGAAATAACACTGTTCCAGAATTTTATCAGCAGGTCTATTACCATCTCTCCTTGATACTGAACAAACTATCCTCCATGGAGATGAGCCAAGAGTCCCTCAATGTCATGACGCAAGCCTATAGAGACAAGGCGTTAGATACTTTCATCAGAGGACTGAAAGGAGACCTCCCACGACTCCTTAGTATTAAAGGACCCGAAGATTTGCCCGAAGCCTTACATTTATGTTTGAAGCTCGAAAATGTGCATTACCGCATTCAACACCGTCATGGTAACATTCGGAGCCAACAACCTCCTTTACCACCTCCTATTACCCCTAGAAGAATTTCCGCAAACCTTCCTCCTATCTTCGACAACATCCACCTAGATACCCTCAACAACAAAACCAACAACCTCCAAAACTACCCTACAGAAATTATTACCAAAAGATCGAGCCAATGGACATTGATCATTCTATCCATTCAAAACAAGTTAATTACCAAAACAAACCCCAAATGCAAAACTACGACAACAAGAGGCCACATTCCCAACAAATTCAGCAGCCAACTAAATTTCAAAGAATTTATCATTCCGAACCAATAGACGAGGATCCTGAATTAGCATACTACCATGAGCAAATGCCCGCCTATGATTCGCAATATGATCAAACACTTGTAGAATACACCGATTCCCAGGATCCAATGCAGCCACCTGAGACTACAGATCATGAAGATGATCCAAATCCTCAGGAACCAACAGAACATCTCGATGATATCCATTTTTTAGACTAAGAAGCTCTTCGCTGCCTTATTTAGAACATGTTGCGAAGAGCGGAAAAACATTTAAATTCTTAATAGATACGGGCTCTAACAAAAATTATGTTCAATCTCGTTTCGTAAGAATTCCCATTCCCAACAAAAAACCCTTTTTAGCTAACTCTATAGCTGGTAGCATAAAAATTACCCACCACGCACTAATAGACCTTTTCGGACCAGACCGCAAACTAAAATTTTTCATTCTTCCTTGTCTAAAATCGTTCGACGGAATAATTGGCAATGACAGCCTCAAACACCTTGGAGCAACTATTCATACGAATAAAGGATTTATGACAATTCACCCAAACCTAAAGATCCCCTTGAAACAGCACATTTCAGACTCTGTCAATAACATTAATCTTCGAATATCCCACCTTAATACAGAACAAAAGACAAAATTAGACCAATTAATTAATTACTGCCCAAATCTTTTTTCCGAACCAAACGAATAACTAACTTTCATTACAACAGTTAAAGGAGAAATCCGAACGTATAATTCTGATCCAGTTTACTCAAAGTCCTATCCTTATCCCTTGTGCTTTAAGGATGAAGTGGAAAAACAAATCAAACAATTATTAGAGGATGGCATTATCAGACCATCCAAATCTCCCTACAATTCACCAGTTTGGATCGTCCCGAAAAAGGACGACGCCTCCGGAAAAAAGAAACATAGATTAGTTATTGATTACAGGAAACTTAACACGGTCACAATCCCGGACAAATACCCCATTTCAGAAATACAAGACGTTCAAGCAAACCTCGGAAAAAACAGATACTTCACGGTGATTGATTTGAAAAGCGGTTTTCACCAGATTCCATTAAAGGAATCAGATATTGAAAAAACAGCATTCTCAATCAACCACGGCAAATATGAATTCACACGTTTACCCTTTGGTCTTAAAAACGCTCCCTCTATTTTCCAACGGGCTCTAGACGATATCCTTCGTGAGCATATCGGAAAACGTTGTTACGTCTATATAGACGACATAATCATATTCGGAAAAACAGAGGAAGAGCACTTTAAAAACCTAGAACTGGTTTTTAAAACATTAGAGGCAGCAAATTTGAAGGTACAGCTAGACAAGTCTGAATTCCTCCAGGATCAAGTCGAATTTCTAGGCTTTGTTATTTCTAAAGATGGAATAAAAACTAACCCCAAGAAAATCAAAGCAATAGCAGACTTTCCACCCCCTAAAGCCGTTAAAGACCTTCGGTCTTTTCTCGGACTAGCAGGTCACTATCGCCGCTTCGTCAAAGATTACGCTAAACTAACAAAACCCTTGACTGCGCTCTTAAGAGGGGAAGATGGACATGTGTCCAAACAACTCTCAAAAGCGAAAAAAAAATTGATTGACAGCACAGCAATCGAAGCTTTCAATAAAGTCAAAAATTCACTTGTCTCGGAAGACGTGTTACTCTCTTTTCCGAATTTCGATAAGGAATTCGAGCTTACTACAGATGCATCTAATTTCGCCTTAGGAGGAGTTCTTGCTCAAGATGGAAAACCAATTACATTCTTGTCTAGAACTCTTAACAAAACAGAAGAGAACTATGCAGCAAACGAAAAAGAAATGCTTGCCATAATATGGTCCCTCACTTCTCTTCGAAATTTCCTCTACGGATCCAGAAAAGTAAAAATATTCACCGACCACCAACCCCTGATATATGCATTAAGCAACAAAAATAATAATTCCAAAATGAAACGGTGGAAAGCTATTTTGGAAGAATATAACTATGAGTTAAAATATAAGCCTGGTAACACGAATGTCGTTGCAGATGCTCTGTCTAGAATTCCCAAAAATTCTCAAACAAACACTCTGTCTATTAGTCAACACAGCGACGAAAGTTCATCACACAATTTAATCCCGTCAGTCGAAACACCTATCAACGTCTTTCGAAACCAAATAATATTGAATCGAGGAAATAGCAATAATTACCAATTCATCAATCCCTTTCCAAATTACACCAGACATATTTTTACCCAGCCCAATTATCTAGAAGTTGATATAATAAACATATTCAAAAAGTATCTTAACCCAAATACCATTAATGGACTTAAAACGGAAGAACCAATCATGGGAAAAATACAAGAAATTTATCCAGCGCACTTCCGAGATTATAAGATACGTTACACGCAAAATATGGTACAGGATGTCATTGACGGAAATGACCAAGAAGAAAAAATTCTTTCTGTTCATCGCAGAGCTCACCGCAACGCTGAAGAAAACAGAGAACAATTACTAGAAAAATATTATTTTCCTAGGATGTCAAAAAAAATTAGGCACCTGGTAAAACGTTGTACCACTTGTAAGGAAAAATATGATCGACATCCCAACAACCAAATAATAAATCCCACACCGATTCCAAATTATCCAGGGCACACTCTTCACATAGATATTTATTCAACCGAAAACCACTTAGTTCTAACCGCGATCGAAAAATTCACCAAATTAGCTTTTTGCAAGCCCATAAAATCCAGAGCAATAGAAGATATAAAGCAACCTTTAAGAGACATCCATTTTTTCTTTAGTATCCCTGAAGTCATTGTTATTGATAACGAAAAATCCCTTAACTCAAATTCTATAGTTTCCATGTTGGAAGACTGTCTAAAAATTAAAATTTTCAAGACCCCTCCATATAAAAGCGAGGTAAATGGTCAAATTGAAAGATTTCACTCTACTCTCTCTGAAATAATGAGGTGTCTCAAATCCGATGGTGTAGAAAGAAATTTTGATGAATTACTACAGAGATCAGTCAATGAATACAATCATTCAATTCATTCTAGTACCGGAAAAAAACCCGTGGAAAAAAACCCGTGGATTATGGTAGAATCCCAAACGCAACCCCAGAAGAATTTGAAAAGATTAGGCTTAGTAACATAGAGAAATTAAAGACGAAACAGGCAACGGATATTAAGTATCATAACAAAACCCGGAAACCAATAAAAACTTATGAGCCAGGCCAAATTATTTATGTCAAACATAATAAAAGAATAGGCTCTAAACTAACTGTCCGATACAAAACAGAAATAGTTAAAGAAAATAAAAACACAACTGTTTTAACCGAGTCAGGAAAAACCATCCACAAAAGTAACATTAGGAACTAAAAGCTAACCCTATTCTTTACAGGTATGCTTCAAGCAGTCTCGCCGAAATTCAAATATTAGACTACACAAATTCGCAAGTTATCTCCATCAGCACGGGCAAAGCTAAGATTCAGGAAGGAAATTTCAAACTTATCCACGTAATAGAATTAGACAAGTACCAAAACTTCGTTGACAGCATCCAAACAATACTGAACAATCAAATCACGAACAAGAACCCTTTGCATCCTTACTTGACACACGAATTGGCACAACTACAGACACTACTTGACGGAATCAAAATTCATAAAACGAAACGGTCATTAAACTTTATCGGTAGCGCATGGAAATGGATAGCAGGTAATCCTGACCATGAAGACTTTGAAATAATTAAGAACAAAATTAACAATGTTTTAGAAAATAACAACAAACAGGTAATAATAAACCAAGTTTACAATGACAGAATAAATAATATTACGAAGATGGCAATGATATCAAAAATATGTTATTGAAAGAGAATCCAGTTATTGATCAAATAGGCTTAAATATTCAATATAAAATAAGATTAATTAAAGAAGAAATTGTAAATATCAAATACGCAATACACTGGGCAAAATTAGGAATTATTAATTCACTTGTTTTATCAAATATGGAAATAAAATTAGCAATCAATACGTTAGAAGAAGAAAATTTACCTTTTGCAACACCAGAAGAAGCGCTAGACTTCGCGAATATTAAGATAATAACCGATAACTCTTGTCTTCTTTACATAGTTTATATTCCAATGACAAAAATAGAAGTCTATGAAAATTTTTTAATAAAACCAGTTAAAACAAATAACATAGTAAACGAAATCGAATTTAAAGAAATTTTAAAGAATCAAAATAAAATTTATGGAATAAGAAATAACTGTAAGACATTTAACTCTCTGTCAATTTGCAATCAAAATGATATTGAAGATATAAGTTCTTCGACATGTTTACCAAATATGCTCAAAAGCCGTCCTTCAACTTGCGACCAATCAAATAACCAACACATCCCAACCATAGAAGAAATCACAGATGGCCTCATACTATTGAACCAATTCAATGACAGCATCCATATAGAAGACGAAAGTCACCACCTTAGCGGTACCTTTTTGGTTAAATTCCATAATACCAGCTTATACATCAACGGCAGAACTTTCATTTCTAAAGAAGAATCAACAGTCCAAACCCTCCCGGCTACTCTACAACCAACTCCTTTCGAGAAGCAGTTTAAAGAAGTAGTTTCCTTACAAATGATGAAGGATATCCAAATCAATAACACCAAGCAAATCGAACTTTTAGAAACTGAAAAAAACATTCATCAAGTCACCAGTTATGGCATCAGTTCAATCACCGTCTTTATTATAATAGTTCTTTTGGCAATCATTCTTAGAAACAAACGGTCTATTGCTACAACCAACAGAAACGATGCAGATAGGAACAGCACGACAACCACCAAACATCCAGAAAAAGATACCATACCTGACCAGTCGCATCAAGAAAATATCCAGATGGAAAATGCAGCATCAGAACCAACAACGACGAAGCTACCAATACCCGGCAAAGAAAGTTCTACGAAACACCATTTTTTTAAATGAAAATAGGAAACAAAACTCAAATGAGGACATTTGAACTTAAAAGGGGGCGAGTTAACACACAATATCAGAGCTTTCTCATAAAAAGTCTAACACCTTTCATCATATCATCATTTTCCCACAGAAAAGTATGGAGCATCATGTTACTTACCTTGCAACACACCGGTGGCACATTGCTGGTCTCTAGCATGCGAATTTCCGTTCTCATGCTAAATATGCCAAGTCAACATTTTGCACTTCTAGATTTTAAGCTCTTGTTAGAAATTGTTTCAGACTAAGTTCTCAGTTGTATTTCGGAGTTTAAATAAATCAGTCGCTTTGAATTTGATTTTTTTTTAATTATTTAAAAAGTAAAGTTTATTAACTTATACAACTTCAACATTTAAATATTACATATATTCTGGGTTATAATGTTAACTAATAAATTTCCTTTGAGTTTTAATGTTAACACAATAATTTCTTCACTATTCAAGACTAATTTTTACTTCAACGTACAAATTTAATTTCCTTTGAGTTTTAATGTTAACACAATAATTTCTTCAAAACTTAATTTCCTTTGAGTTTTAATGTTAACACAATAATTTCTTCACTATTCAAGACTAATTTTTACTTCAACGTACAAACTTCATACCCGTCCAACCGTTCGTACCGACGTTTCTTAAACAGACTCCTTTTTCGACCAAAACCAGACTCACTTCTTTAAATCTTTTTCACGACCACTTACCTGTTTCTTCGACTTGAACTTTTAGATCAAGGTAGAAAGCTTTGAGCTTTCTCTCTCGATCGTATAGCTTCCGTTCAGTCGTTAAACATTAGGTAAGCTTTTGGTCGTGTGTGTGAGAGCTTTTTCCTCTCACTGGCTTGATCAAGTTCAAGTACCGCTAAACCTTGAGCAAGGCGATGTACTTATTGGAATTTGATGGCGAGGTGTTTTTAGCCTGAGACTTGGAATTTTACCCAGGTGCTTTGCCATAATTTTTCATGTACTTTTGCCTTGCTTTGATTTCTAGGAAAATTTACCCGTTAGCCACTTCGTGAAAGAGGATATGCAATTTCCTCTGGGATGTGTTTACGAAGTGGCTACTTGATGGTAAATTTTCATGTTGGTTTTTTTTTTGTTTGTGGTCATATCCGTTATCCGATGTTGTTGACCTCGGATTTCGTATTTTAGACTTGCAACAATCCTTCCTTCTGGGAAAAAGATAACTATTCTTTGGAGAGGAATAGTTATCAGTTGAAAATTGTCTGGTCAGGGATATTTTCTAATAAAAGTCCGTGTTTTGAAGATAGTTTTCCTACTTCTAGTTGTAATTTTGTCAAGGTGCTACCAGGAGCTTTACAGAAATTATTTTGTCTGAGGGGTTTCGAGTCAGCTCCCCTCACGTTTTAAGGGTGTACGGTGTTTTCGTACTTAGTGTTCGGCGTGGGTGGCGGGGTCCTGTGAGGATGCTGCTCAAAAGATCAGGGCAGCCTGCCGTTGGTTTCTGGGGTGCTCCGGCGGAGGTTGGGATTTATCATTCAGCTCGGCTGATACTCCTGAGTGGGGATACTTTGGTGGCTGCAGGTAAGGTTTTTTTTTTGTGTAATGATATATATATTAGTAGTATAAATATGCGGGTTCTGGACCAAATGAGCAGGAGCACCTAAAAATTGGTTAAGGTCTGACGTCACATTTTTGCTCATTTTCAATGGTCCAGAACCCGCATAGCAATTTTTGGAGGAGCAGTTTCGGTCTTGTAGGCTACAATTGAGAGATAAGGAAAAGAGATAAGGATTTTCGGTCTTATAGGCTACAATTGAGAGATAAGGATGTCGGCCATCTTGGATTTTGAGGTTTTCGGTCTTATAGGCTACAATTGAGAGATAAGGAAGAGAGATAAGGATTGTCGGCCATCTTGGATCTAGGGTTTTCGGTGTTATAGGCTACAATTGAGAGATAAGGATGTCGGCCATCTTGGATTTCGGTGTTATAGGCTACAATTGAGAGATAAGGATGTCGGCCATCTTGGATTTTGGGTGTTATAGGCTACAATTGAGAAATAAGGATGTCGGCCATCTTGGATTTTGAGGTTTTCGGTCTTATAGGCTACAATTGAGAGATAAGGAAGAGAGATAAGGATTGTCGGCCATCTTGGATCTTGGGTTTTCGGTGTTATAGGCTACAATTGAGAGATAAGGATGTCGGCCATCTTGGATTTCGGTGTTATAGGCTACAATTGAGAGATAAGGATGTCGGCCATCTTGGATTTTGGGTGTTATAGGCTACAATTGAGAGATAAGGATGTCGGCCATCTTGGATTTCGGTGTTATAGGCTACAATTGAGAGATAAGGATGTCGGCCATCTTGGATTTTGGGTTTTCGGTCTCATAGGCTACAATTGAGAGATAAGGATTGTCGGCCATCTTGGATTTTGGGTTTTCGGTGTTATTGGCTACAATTGAGAGATAAGGATGTCGGCCATCTTGGATCTTGGGTTTTCGGTCTTATAGGCTACAATTGAGAGATAAGGAAGAGAGATAAGGATTGTCGGCCATCTTGGATTTTGGGTTTTCGGTGTTATAGGCTACAATTGAGAGATAAGGATGTCGGCCATCTTGGATCTTGGGTTTATTTAATTGGAAAACAGAATATTGCGTAATAAAAGATTTCACCACTTTGAGTAAATAGATGAAGATTAATTTTTAATTTCTTTTGCAAATTCTTATTTCTATGATATCATTTGTTTTCAAGCAAGTTTTAACATGTTTTTCTGGTCGAGCTGTGATTGATAAGCGAGCTGGTGACTGCGTAGAAATTAATAATTTGGCGACAATGTTAAGCTCGTTGTGTGATAAGGTTTTGTAGATGAACCTGACCTCGTGCTGAAGATAAGAGGTTGTTGTTTTGAGTTTTTAATTACGAAGTACAGTTTTATCAGCTAAATGAAATAACATGATGCGAATTTAATTGGAAAACAGAATATTGCGGTTTCCTAAATTATAATTGAATGTGATAAATTCGTCTAATAAAAGACGCGTGCTGCTGACATTTCACGAAAATAAAACTCTTTTCATAGCTTTAAACTTGGTTTCTTCTTTTTTCAGTCGTAATAATCTTAATAAGGAAACCATATTTTTCTTGAATCGTAATTATGGTTTAAATTTATACCAAACGGACAGCTAACAACCCTATATGACATTTAAAATTTAATTTTTGTATGCGTCATGCAACAATAGACCCAAATTGTGATCTCACCAAGTCAAACAAACGAAAAACTACTATCCCAATGATCTTTTCAAAATTTATAGAGAAATACAGCTGAACCAATGAAAGAAATTTAAAGCGCATTAAACAGGGCTTTAATAATCGTATTGAAAGCTTTCTATTGAAAAATGATGATGAAGGAATATTGGATCCAAAACAATTTTTCTACAAAATCAAACCTCGAGTTATAAATCTTCTTGAAGCAAGTTTACAGAAAATCCTCTGAATTAGGCTCAAGGAAATTGATATGTTACTTAGAAGATACATTTCATTATATAATCCATTATAGAAATCTCCAAAAAGTAGTTTAAAGTATGAATTAAAGTTTTCATACATTCATAGAGCTCTTTGATTCAGACAATGGAATTGATTAAAACTCATACATTCATAGAGCTCTTTGATTCAGACAATGGAATTGATTAAAACAATATATTGATCTTAGTACTTTGCATAGATCAAAAGCTGGTAACACTTTCTGATCTTAAGCTCTTATGATGGAATTTGTATTTATCACGAGGAATGACACTAATTTTGTGATCTTAAGTATATTCAAATGTTCAACAGATGCTTACTATTGTCAAGACTTATTCTAATATCACCATTAAATCGTTTGTCTTTTATTTTGTTTGCATTTTAGATTCATATAGATTAGATGATGAAAACTTAATATTAAACAGATCCTTTTATAAAAATGACGATTTATTATATAGATTCAGGATAATTTTGGGGTGCTATGCTTAAGTATTGAAAGATTGAATTACAATAATTATTAACTGACGTTAATGTGTATAACTTTATATGTTCTCGCAGGCATTCTACTGCTAATAATAAGTGTATGGAAAATGTTATCGTATCACAAAGCTCAACATATTTAATTTACTTCGACTGCAATAATTTATATGGGTGAGACATGTCTGAATTCTTATCATATGAGGAATTTCAATGGGATAGAAAATACGGATATCAATATAATGAGCATTCTTCAAAGTTCAGAAATTGAATATATATATTTGAAGTAGATTTAACTTATCTAGAATCACTTCATGACTTACACAATGATCTTCCATTTTGCGCAAATAATATAAAAATCCCCTGAATTAGGCTCAAGAAAATTGATATGTGACTTAGAAGATACATTTCATTACATAATCCATTATAGAAATCTCCAAAAAGTAGTTTAAAGTATGAATTGAAGTTTTCATGTATTCATAGAGCTCTTTGATTCAGACAATGGAATTGATTAAAACAATATATTGATCTTAGTACTTTGCATAGATCAAAAGCTGTTAACACTTACTGATCTTAAGCTCTTATGATGGAATTTGTATTTATCACGATGAATGACACTAATTTTGGGTTCTTAAGTATATTCAAATGTTCAACAGATGCTTACTATTGTTAAGACTTATTCTAATATCATCATTAAATCTTTCGGTTGGAGCAAAGTTCGGTTTACTAAAATTATCACAGTTTAAAAAATTATTAACTTTATTTTTGGTTTGTCTTTTACTTTGTTTGCATTAGCAAGTATAAACATGTATTTGAAAAAGGGTATACCCCAAACAAAATAAAAACACTCGTAATTCACTTAATCAATTTTTATTTAAAATCGGTAGAGTTCTATTAAATCTTCCTGACATATCATTATTTTATATAATTAATTTACATATTTCTAAATCCTGGTATTTCATCCATTTTGTTTTCGATAAATTTTAAATTGCAATCTTCATCCATCTCATACACAGTGTTGTTGATCTCCACTGTTTGAAACTCTGACTGCGGTTCCACTGATTGATGATTTTCGAAAATGAATTTTACAAAGCATATTGTCAATACAAGAACATCTTTTTGTCTCTGAAATTCCTCCATTTTCTGAATAATAGGCTGTGTTACTTTATTTAGATATTCCTGTTTAATATCACCATCCTTAAGATTTGTATTAAGTTCGATGTTTTCAAATTTGTATTCATTACATCGATTGATGTATTTGAATCGTGTTATAACCCGAACAGGTTCATATGCACCATTTTTTAGATATTTTTGAATGTGTTCTTGAAATTTGTTTAAGTAATGTTCTTCCAGTAAATACTTCAGCGCATTTATTCCGAAAGCCAGTTGATTATGCACCGCTAATATCATTTCATCCCATACTGGGGTGAATTGTATCTTAAAAGTATATTGTTCGCGAGGAGTCTTTACGATAGATTTTCCTTCCATTTTATTTCTGTAATAACATTTTTTTATTTACTACGCATATATTAATTACTCTGCAACATACCTGATCTTCCTTCTTTTCCTGAATCTGGTCTATCTAAATATTTGCCTCAGCTTTTATAGCAAGTATTTTACCCCCCACTGGAAATTTTTAAAACTTGAACTGCTTAAAATTAAATTTAATTGAAGATTTCATTAACGTTATTCCCTTAAATAAAGTGTTATATATCAATGTGAAAGGCAATTTTTTCATCTGAGAATAAAACGATTGAATTACAATGTTTAGATTCCATTCGCTGAGAGTTTAGATACTCTAAAAAACAAACAAAAATCTGAATGATGAAGACTTTAGAATAATCCATAATGAATTTAATAAGGAGAAAGGGGGGTTTTCATATGATTACTTAAATTCTTTTGATAAATTTAAAATGAAGCATGCGTGCCCCTCAGGATTTTTTAATAAACTTAGCAATAAGAAGAAGAATATCAGCATGTCGTTAATGTATGGAACAAATTTAATTCTAGAAATATCTGAGAAAATTTACAATTATATTTAAAGTGTGATGCATTATTGCTAGCAGACATTTTTGAGAATTTTAGAATAGTATACATAAATATCTATGAGTTTAACCCGAATCATTATTACACAACACCAGGATTGTCATGGGATGCTATGTTAAAACACATCCAAATTAAATTAGAATTATAGAAATGTATTATATAATTTCATGAAAAGCGGTATTCGGGAGGTTTAACACAATGTTCCTTACGATATTCTCTATCTAATGAGAGATTTTGATTTTTTTAAAAGGGTTAAAATATTTGGTTTAGATTGATGTTATTAATTTATATAGATGAGTTATTTCGGAGTCACTTCCATATGCAGATTTTGTTTGGATAGATAATTGTGATATTGAAGATTAGGATTGAGAAATTTTCCAAATATCTTTTAACGTGTTCTCAATAATATAAATTCAATATTTTTTTTATTTCCCCAGCATGCTTTAACATGGAGAAGGGATATTAAGATAGCTAAAGAATGGGAAAGTTGAGGTAACCATTTAGGTCTTCGTGTTTTAATTGCAAAACCCAATTTTCATAGTACTGCGCAATTTACAATAAATATGGCTGCAGTAGAATTAAACAAAATAAAAGTGACGTATAACAAACCAGTTTATTTAGGGTTTATAGTTTTTGAAATATCAAAATTAAATTAGAATTTATAGGTTTAAAGTCTAACATCGTCCGGGCTATCCCAATCCTCCTCTAAATGATTAGCAGCATCAAGCCGGGTCCTCATCTCGAGGGCCAGCGCTTCGACGCTGAAAACTGATATAACACACCTCCTTCCGCTAACTGAGTGATTAATCTATAAAGAAGAAAATAATAAAAATAACATGTAAAATAATTTTAAAAACTAACCGTTCGCAACCCCGTCAAATTCTCCGAATATGGAGTGGCCACTTCGCACCACTCAGACTCCCATCCTAACCTATAAACCAGGTTTATCGGGGTTAGCGGAGAATTTACCAGCTCCTGCAGCCGCTCATGAGGATCCTCGTAATCCTCTGGGATATTCAACACCTTAAGAACTTCTTCTATAATTCTCTCCATTTTGGTGAATGTTAAAACTCATAAGTGATTCATTGCTTAAATAGTATCCGCTTATCTCTATTCATTTTTCACATTTTTTTGCTCGCCTATAAAACTTATTTGTTGATTAACCATGAAACTCTCATTCGACTTATTTTTTAATCATTCCATAAAACTTCCTTCAAATTTAATTAAATTACCCCCGCTTATCTTTATAGAATTCTAAATTTAAATTTAAATTCTTTACATATGATTTGAAAGGAATTGTGGTGACCAAAAAATATGAAAAATGCTTATCGATAGTTAGCTGCTACCGAAATTATATAGAGATAAGCGGGGATCGTTAGGTTATCATCTTCAAACGCGGCATCTTTAACTGAATTTTAAATTTTAAATTTCATTTACTCTTCTACCAGCGATGCTAAAATATCCATTATTCTCACCCTTTAAAGATTTTTGAGAATGTCCCCAATTTTTTCTAAGCTGTATAATTTGATTTCTAATAGTATTGCTAACGGGATCAAAACCGGTTTCATTGATGGGTGCTAATAAATGGGTATGCCCAACTCGATTTCAGTGGCGGTCAGCCAAAATGGAGTTTAATTTCAAAACTTATGTTTGCCCCATCAAGCGCAAGTCCGTTTTTGTACTACTGCTATGGAGAAAACTACCACAAAGATACACTTCTAACACATGAAGAAGAAAATGCTTAACTTTTCTGAGCGATGTGCACTTTCTCTAGTTATATATTCTAAGGGTGAGACCAGCACATGAGGTAAGAGAAAATAAAATTGCACATAATTTTCTAGATTTATCTAAGCCATCCTGGCTTGGATAAATCTCTAATAAGGCTTCTTCCTTCAGAAACAATTAAGTCCACGACCAGCAGTCTGGAGTTTGTGAGTGAAGGCAAATCCCTAAACAACTTATAGGGCGAAAATTTTATATACAATAGCCCCGTACCACATAGTTCAGTCAACGCCATCTTGATAACTACAGGCCGTAAGGTAGAGCCAGTTGTTGGCCGCGACGTCACACAAAATGGAAAAAGGTGAAAAAGTCATGATTCTGTCATCCGAAGTTTTGTTTAATTTTAAGAATTGTGATAAAGTTTTAAACTCATTCTAAGCAAAGACTGAGAGTGAACCGTATAAAGAGTTATTTTCGGTAAAAGTTTTGTGACATTCAAGTGGCGAAGTGTATATATTTTTTAGTTAAAGTGAAAATGTCGGCTAATTCGCCTTGGACTTTAAAGTAATATTGTGTGAGTTTCAGACATTATTTAAGTGAAATAACTAGTGTGTGTGTAATGTGAGCCAGTACTTACAATATTTCGCGCCATCTGTGCGCTGAAATGTAAAGGCACTTACATACCTGGTTGTAAAGTTACCAATTATCTATGTAGCTGTTGCCTCCGACAGCTGCCATGGATGCTGTGCTTTCGTTAAGAAGAAGCACATAACAACCTGACAGCCGCCGGAGACAACAACTACTTGAGGTAATTTTCATTCTTTCGATTTAAATTCTTTAATTATCCAAGCCATCCTTACTTGGATAATTTGCTAACATACAAATAACCTTTCAGCAGCATCTGGGGACAATAGAGAAAAAGGAATCTATCCTCCATCAAAGCGAGAACAATATTCAAGCTTTCAAGTGAAACGCATTCTCGACCAGGTTCAGACATCTCCTCATTTCTACCTCTCACCTTAATTTCGTCAGCGCTATCCCACCCCATTTCTCTGTATTTTCTGCTTGTATCAGAAAGTTCAAGCATAACAGGTAATTTCTTTATAATTCAATTGCCTATAAATTTAACTCAGGGTGCTTATCCTTGACAGCTCGTAGACAAATTAACGCTCATATAGCACGGCGTCCAGGAAATGTCGATATATCAGCAAGGAACAAATTTTAATAATAATAGTGGATCATTACTGGCTTAAGAGGCAAGCACCGAATTCCTTGCATCATTTTAGCTGGTTTCGGTTCATTTTTCGTCGTCCAGAATTGTTAAATATCTGGAAAAGTATTAAGCGACAAAATTGATGCTGACGAAGGTCTTGGCGAATCATCAAATATCTGGACCCTGGCTGTGTCCAGTATCACCTGTCCAGTATCACCTTCGGCATCGGTTAGCCCAACGGATTCATTACGTGACGGATCAACAGGAAGTGCTGCTAGTCATGTTTTGGTAGCCAATACAAGCATAATGTAATAGGCCCCGTGTAAGTAGAGTTTAAAATTGACTAAATATTCAATTAAAATGAAATATGAAACGAAGAGAGAAGGTACTTCAGACGGCAGTGTCAATTTTACACTAAGCGCTATAGGACACCAGTCATGTATTATTTAAAGGACTTCGACAAATCTTGCTAAAGAACGAACAACATAATTAATTGTATCTTGCGTTTCCGTAGGTTTTTTTTTGTCTTTAAGTCATTACGGGAAACTCTACTAAACTCGTTATGTTGTACTAATAGATATTAATAATTTCAAGTTTCATTTTTTCACAAATTTTTTTATTACTTATAAAACGTTTAAAAGAATATATATAAGAAGTGTACGTGGTCAGTTCTCGTTATTAAATTAGATATATATGCATCTATATAATATAATTATAGTATAGTAGCATAGTTAAGTATAAATCACGTATAATTAGCGTGAATCATAAATAGCAAGCAAAACTACCAAGTTTATATTACATTTATTTTCATCAAAATCGGTGTTAACAGAATTGACAGAAGTTGTTTAAGACGGTAGTTGAAGATACAAGAAACAACGTGTAGCAAAAAGTAAAAAAAAAAAAAAAAAAACAAGCCCAAAGAATTAAAATGCGGTTATATTGATTCGTAGTTAATATATTTGTGTTAGGACACTTATATTGTTTGGGTCAGTGAGAAGCTATTAACAGAAGTTTTCATTCGGTTAATTGGGCGATGAGGGGACAGGTTCAGATTGTGCACAATTTGCTCATAGGATAGCGATGTATAGTCGAGAAGCACTCAGGATTTTTCTTCAGGACATGCATATGTAGGCGCATAAAATGACGTTAATTAAGAGTAATTCTGCTCGTAGTTTATTTTGATTTTGTTTTCATTATTATGGCCGCATAAGCAACTTCATTAATTCTTCTGCCTGTCTTTCGCGAGTTAATTAACAAGATTCTTATTAAAATATTATCAATACAAGATAGCCATTTCTCGGTTTAAGTTTGCAATATGGACAGCTATAGTAAAAAAAGTACTTTGCTTAATCTAATAATAAAATAATTATAAGTTATTTTTGCAGAAATCTTTTAGATCAGGTTTTTTTCTTTTTTTGCTAAATTTTACAAATGTAATGGCGCTAGTTGAGGAAATAGGTCACATGCAATTGTTAGTTTATAGCATATACATATATACATATTGATAATTAAGAGGGGAACTGTAAATAGTTACTAGAATTCGATAGGAACTAAAATTTTTTTGTGAATTTTGACTGGAATATATTTATAGTTTTTTTAAATGAATTTCTGATTTGATTTCAGGAACACCCTTGGAAGCTTTTTCCTCCTAGTTTCTCTCATCCCTTATCCCCCGTTCCTTATCCTAGATTTTCATAATGTTTATTTTTATGTTTGTTTGATTTAAAAATTTCTTTTTCAGCTTTCCTTTATAGGTTGGGCCTGTACCCTAGCCAGGTACAGGGATGGAGTGGGTTGATAGCCTGAACTGTCAGCAAGGGGGGTAAATTTTCTTTTTGTATGATTTTCATGACAGTTCAGCGCGGCTAGGAACAACTGGTGACACCAGACCTGTTGTTCCTCCTTCAAGTTTCTGTTTCATTCGTTTTTTTTTCTTTTTGTGGCAGACCTGAAGAAAGGATACTACAACCTTTCTTCGCCACAGGCACGCGAACTTCTGTTTGCGATGTGTGATAGGATGTCCAAGGACCCTGACCCCATACCGACGAGCTAGGACGTGCTGCCAGCTAGCGCGTGCCACTTGGACATCCTGCGGCAACTTCACGTTGCACAAATCTCGCACACACATTACATACATGGCGCCCAACGCGAAGCACATCTTCCCTAGGGAAGACACTCCAGCATCTTCTGGAGGCTTTGCGCCTCTGAAGAGATGGCTTGTCAGCTTAGGCTGATCTGCTAGTCCTTCTCGGACTTATGCGATGTTTGGCCTGAACGGCAGTCATCTCGATTTTATTTCTTTATAAAGCACCTTCGAGGTCTAGTGCCTCTGTCCTGACTTGCCTAATTGTGTCCATAGGTATGTCAGCTTTTGCAATAGGGACACACTTTATCCAACTATACCCTGTCCTCAGTATGAGATGACCGGTGTTAGGGGTTAGTTTGGGTATCCTGAGCGATGTCCGATGTTGCTCAAGGTATGACTAGCTACCAGCTCATCGGCCTCTCATACTGCTGGGAGCTGTGGAGTAAGACGAAGGCCTGTCCTAGGTAATGGCAGCCGAGTCACTCCACTAGTCGAGTACCTTGTACGGCCTCGATGCTGTCCTGGTATGACTAGTGGAAGTACTTGGTTGGCTTGTCTGGGTTCGGGATGGCTCCTAGCTTCACAGGCAGGACATAGGTTGTGGGTTATGGGAACTTTTTGGGTTCTCACATTCCATTTTTTTTTTGATTTTTTTTTTCTTTTTTTCCTCTTTCCTTAAATTTTATTTTATTTCTGTTGAACTTTGTTTTGTGTTTGATCCTATTCCTTCCATCCTCCTTTTTACCTCTCTCATCCTTACCAAGTGGGAGGAGAAAGCTTCTGGGGGATACCTGAAAATGTTTCAGTTAATTTTTTTTACATTTTTGTTTTGGTCACTCTCTGTTGAGT
Organism: Leptarthrus brevirostris; assembly: GCA_964036015.1. Classification (NCBI taxonomy): domain Eukaryota; kingdom Metazoa; phylum Arthropoda; class Insecta; order Diptera; family Asilidae; genus Leptarthrus; species Leptarthrus brevirostris. Next base: position 54,297,266 of record OZ038374.1, read on the forward strand.
TGATTTTTTTCTGAAATTTTGTCATTTTAAATTTCAATTTTCAAATTCAAAATTATTTTTTTTTGATTCTGGTTTAATTAAGTTTATAGTCAGTTTTTCTTATGGTTCTTTTTTGGTAAAAATTTTTTTTTGTATGCACAAATTTTTTTTTGTTCTGATTTACTTTCTTCTCCTCTACGTGGATAAAACCTTTAGGAGCTGAGACTCCCGCACTAATTGCCGAGACCTTCAGTCTCAGTTATCTGAATTCTATGTTGATACAAGCGGCGATATAGCCTACATAGAATTTTTAATACAGTTTTTTTGATATGTTTCGATCTCCAGTCTGTAAGCCAGACATGGTTTCTGAAGCCCAAGGGGCCAAGCCCAAACAGGCTCCAGGACAGCCAGCCCCACCCAAGACGAGAAGTAAGACGAAGGCCTTAAACCAAACCTTTGGTTTAGCCAGGCTGTCGTCTGACTCGACGCAGGGATCTGTCGCGCAGCCTAACGCTGACGCAGCAAACATTCTTCAGGACCCTGCTATATTAAAGGCCTCGAACCAAGTTCAGCAGTTCCGTCCAAACTTAACACAAGCTGACTTGTCTAAACCCCCGCCTAATTACAACTCGCGAAGGCAAACTGCTAATTATGAATCGTTTCCCGATCAATCGATAACTCAAGCCCAGCAAATCTTCGGATCAAGCCAGTCCCTTGACGGAGCTTGGGCTTGTTTCAATACCAGGCAGGCTCAACCGGCAGAGGATCTCCGTCGTCTGGAGATAACTCCCCATCGCTCCGGGGGACCGCAATACACCAAGCCGATTCAGAAGCCTGAGGACTTGAACCAACCTCCAGTTTCCCCTCATTTAGATGGGTCAAACATTCATCCGGCAACAGCAGTAATTGCTCCGGAGCAGCTGGCTACCATCATGGACGAGCTCAAGGCCAAGATGCTAGACCTGTTGAGCACCAACCTAGCTCAATCCATCCTGGAAAGGTCTGACACAGCTAGTAGTCCTGCAAGAGCCGAACATGTAGGTCCAGCCCCTTTTCCTAACCTTCGTCAGCTGAAAAACAACTCAGCTTCACCTGATCAAACAGCTTCGAGAGCTCAATCAGCCTCTGACAAACCTCGATGGCAACACCAGACATATGAGCGTGAGCCTCTTCAGTCACCTCAGCCGAGACAGAGACCTACGCATAGCAATGCAAGTTATCAAGCCAGACGCCCATCCATCTTAGGGTCCTGGGGCATACAGTTTAGCGGTCGCAATCCATCTTTCTCAGTCGACGACTTTTTATTTCGGCTTGAGCGACTAGCGTCTAGTGCACATGTAACCGATGATGAGCTTTGTGCTAACGTCCACCTTCTGTTGAAAGATGATGCAGAAAACTGGTTCTGGAACCAGTTCTGTCGCGTCTCTCCGAACTTTGGCTGGGGACTATTCAGAGCTCGCATCAGACAAGAGTTCGGCTCTGCCGAGACAGACCTTGATCTGATGAGGACTCTGATGGAACTCCGTCAGGGTTCGGAGAGCTGCGACAGTTACCTGCGCAGGGCATGGTCAATCAGGGCTCACATGAGGATGCCACCACCTGAGGCTGATCTAGTTCAAATCGTCCGCGACAACCTTCACCCCAGAATTGGTCAACAATTTTCGACGGCTGCAGTCCACTCCATGGACCATCTACAGGAACTAGGAGATCGACAAGACCAGACGTGCATGAAATCAATTATGACATAGCCCAGGAGGCAGAGGATTTCTCTGGTTTCCTTGAGGCAGGAACGGATGAAGTGAGGCGCTCCCCAGACGCGAGTCATGTGACTTGCAGGCACTGTGGTGTAGTGGGACGCTCCGTTCACTCCTGCAGTGAGGCCACCACCTACTCCTGTAGGGTGGATGAAGTGAGGCGCACCCCTGAAGCTGCCAGTCGCGTGACTTGCTGGAACTGTGGCGTAGTGGGACACACCTTCCACTTCTGCCCCAGTGAGACCAGGAGACTCTTCTGCTACACCTGTGGCCAACCCGGAATCGTGTCACCCAAGTGCTCCAAATGTAACCCGGAAAACACCAGGGCGAGTGGTCTAAACAGGGGACCCCACTCGCCGAAGATGATAAGCAAGGCAACCTCGACGACCCCCTGAATTACCCTGCCATATCACAATACACCCAGACTGTTCCAACGCATCGAGAATGCGGTACACAGACAGATCCCTTTTGCCTCATGCGAGGAATGTCCTTGCATGAGAGACAACTCAATTATGACCTCGTAAGAGCTCGTATCTTCGCTGAGGAAGTGACTCTTCCTCTCAACCGAAGAAGACGCAGATGGAGGAATTTCAGAGAGAGAAAACGTTTAATAAAAAAGACTCAACAGTCTTTAATATCTACAATTATTACCAACCAAGACGACGGTCGTCCTTACGTAAGAGTGCAGATAGGCAGTGAATCCATTTTGGGTTTGCTCGATAGCGGCGCCAGCGTGAGTTGCTTGGGACAAGGAGCCCTAGAGTTTGTCCAGCGATCAGGCTTAAAACTCTCCGCTTTGACAGCCTCAGTTCGTACCGCCGACGGTACTAGCCAGTCCGTCCCCGGCACAATAAGAACTGCAGTCACCTTTCGAGGACAGACTGAAATTTTCACCCTGTTTATAGTGCCTGGCCTAAGCCAGCCATTGTATTTAGGCGTCGACTTCTGGCGAGCATTTCAACTTGCGCCAAACATTATTTCCTCTCTCGACGTACAGCCTTCTTCTTCGATTGAGACGAACGTTCACCACCTAACATCATCGGATAGAACCAAACTTGATACAGTCATCGCGCAATTCCCCTCATTTACAGCTCTAGGCTTGGGAAGGACCCACCTAGAAGAGCATGTCATTGACACTGGCGATGCCCTGCCAATAAAGCAGAAGCACTATCCCATCTCTCCAGCAATCCAAAAGCTGATGTACGACGAACTCGACCGTATGTTGGAGTTAGGGGTAATTGAAGAGTCCAACAGTCCCTGGAATTCCCCAGTTGTACTTGTACGTAAACCTGGGAAGTTAAGGCTCTGTTTGGACTCTCGCAAGGTGAACCTAGTCACGAAAAAGGACGCCTACCCCTTACCCCACATCGACGGATTGCTTGGTCGACTGCAGGATACGCACTTCATCTTGTCCATCGATTTGAAGGACGCGTTTTGGCAAATTCCCTTAGAAAAGCAGTCAAGGGAAAAGACAGCTTTTACAGTGCCCGGTAGGCCGCTTTACCAATATACTGTCATGCCCTTCGGATTGTGCAATGCCCCTCAAAGAATGTGTCGATTAATGGACAAGATTATCCCTGGTAGGTTGCGCGAACGCGTTTTCGTTTATTTGGACGACTTATTAGTTGTATCACCTGACTTTGATTCCCACCTCAAAACATTACGAGAAGTAGCTGATTGTTTGCGCAGCGCTAAATTGACGATTAACGTCGAGAAAAGCCGCTTTTGCGTCAACCAAGTCCGCTACCTCGGTTTCATGATTGGAGATGGAACTCTGAGAACTGACCCCGAGAAAGTAGCAGCGGTGGCGGATTTCCCTATACCCCGCTCTGTTAAACAAATCCGCAGATTTCTCGGAATGACGGGTTGGTATCAGAGATTCATCCCCAATTATGCAACCCTAGCAGCCCCCATTACGGACTGCTTAAAAAAGAGCAAAAGCTTCTCGTGGACAGACGACGCGCAGCAATCGTTCGAGAACTTAAAAGAAGCTATGTGCAGTGCACCAATCTTGACGACACCCGACTTCTCAAAAAGGTTTTATATTCAATGTGACGCTAGCACCTCTGGAGTTGGTAGTGTTTTGTTTCAAGTTGATGAATGTGGCGCTGAAAGACCCATAGCGTACATGTCCAAAAAGCTCAATCCAGCGCAGCGCAACTACAGCATAACTGAATTGGAGTGCTACGCGGCTGTGCTGAGCGTAAAAAAATTTCGAGCTTACGTTGAAGGACAGCCATTTACCATCATCACAGATCATGCTAGTCTGAAGTGGCTGATGAGTCACTCGGATCTCTCCGGTCGATTGGCTCGATGGAGTTTAAAGCTGCAGGCTTTTGACTTCCTGATCGAGCATCGTAAGGGTTCGCAGAATGTGGTCCCTGACACTCTGTCCCGAGCACACACTGAAACTGCAGAGGAGTTGAAAGTAAGTGCAGTCGATGTAGACTTAAACTCGCCATACTTCTCCATGGAAGAGTATGAGCAGTTGAAATCGGCTGTGCTTGCTTACCCAACACAGCTCCCTGATCTCTGTGTCTCGGACGGGTACATTTACAAGAGGACCCAACCCCGACGCGGTAACTCGATGCAGGAAGACTTAGCCTGGAAGCTTTGAGTTCCATCGGGTCTGGTGAAAAGCTTGATCCATGAGGCTCATGAGTCACCTCAGTCAGCGCATGGAGGCTTTCACAAAACTTTATCTAGACTCCGAGAGAAGTACTACTGGCCTTACATGGTAACACATGTACGCGCATATGTTTTAAGTTGTCAGGTGTGTAAGGAAACTAAATCCCCTAATACCATTTTGCGACCACCCATGGGCAAGCCTATGGAAGCACAACGTCCATTTCAATTTCTGTATATTGACTTCCTCGGACCATATCCCCGCACCAAACGCGGAAATACCGTAATCTTCGTAGTATTAGATGGCTTCACCAAGTTCGTCCTTATCAAGTCCATGCGTGCTGAACGAGCAGAATTAGTCAGTGCCTTCTTGGAGAAAGATGTCCTGTCTGTCTTCGGAGTCCCTGAAACCATTTTCTCTGACAATGGTAGACAGTTCGTCTCCAGTACCTTCCAGAAGCTGCTGAACGAATACGGTATAAAACATATTAAGACTGCCAAATATTCTCCGCACCCTAATGCTTCAGAACGAGTCAATAGGTCCATTCTGTCTGCTATTCGTGCCTATTTACAAGACGATCATAGTTCATGGGACCTACACCTTTCCGCCATTGGGAGTGCCTTGCGTACTTCAGTACATCAATCCATCGGCACAGACCCATACTATGCTCTCTTCGGACACCACATGGTACAACATGGCTCAGCCTACCCTATTCTGAGACGACTTGACCAGTTGAAATCTGGCGAGATAACAGTCTTGCCCACGGCAGACCGTCTCCAGTTGATTCGCTCCCGTATTTATGATCACCTCCAGAACGCGCACGAAAAGCACGAAAAAGCCTACAATACGCGCTGTCGCGACGTCACATACACTCCCGGTCAGGAAGTGTATTGTAGAGTCTTCGCACAAAGCGACATGCCGAAGGGTTTTAGTGCTAAGCTGGCCAACAAGTTTACGAGGGCCAGAGTTGTCAAGCGCATAGGACAGAGCCTGTATCAGTTGGAGGATATGCAAGGCAAGTCCATTGGAACCTTTCACGCCAAAGACCTCCGGCAGTGAAAGCTATCCAATCATAGACAGTTCAATTTCAATCGTCCGTCCGAACATTATAAAATCGTCCATATTTTGTTGTTAGTCCGTCCGTCCGCGTCCTAGACAGGAATGCCCAGCTCAGTCGGTAGAGCATGAGAATTACTCTCAGGGTCGTGGTCGTGCCACACGTTGTTTTACTCATTCAGTGAGAAAGGTCTGAACTCTCCAGCTTCTCATCAGAGCTTGGAGAGGACATATCTGACTCTCTGCTAGAAGTGGAAGTGACCGGCTATCCTTCTTCCTCTCATTAGGGAATGGAGTGATACCGGTAATTGACACGGCAGCGTGCCAGCGCCAGATCCTGGGATGATCTTGTGCCTCCATTGAGTCCGAGCAGACCCTGTCTCACTCTTTTCAGCTCCTCTCTCATCGGACACTAGAGCTACAGGCCTTGAGAGAGAGATCTGTGTTGTAATGTGAGCCAGTACTTACAATATTTCGCGCCATCTGTGCGCTGAAATGTAAAGGCACTTACATACCTGGTTGTAAAGTTACCAATTATCTATGTAGCTGTTGCCTCCGACAGCTGCCATGGATGCTGTGCTTTCGTTAAGAAGAAGCACATAACAACCTGACAGCCGCCGGAGACAACAACTACTTGAGGTAATTTTCATTCTTTCGATTTAAATTCTTTAATTATCCAAGCCATCCTTACTTGGATAATTTGCTAACATACAAATAACCTTTCAGCAGCATCTGGGGACAATAGAGAAAAAGGAATCTATCCTCCACCAAAGCGAGAACAATATTCAAGCTTTCAAGTGAAACGCATTCTCGACCAGGTTCAGACATCTCCTCATTTCTACCTCTCACCTTAATTTCGTCAGCGCTATCCCACCCCATTTCTCTGTATTTTCTGCTTGTATCAGAAAGTTCAAGCATAACAGGTAATTTCTTTATAATTCAATTGCCTATAAATTTAACTCAGGGTGCTTATCCTTGACAGCTCGTAGACAAATTAACGCTCATATAGCACGGCGTCCAGGAAATGTCGATATATCAGCAAGGAACAAATTTTAATAATAATAGTGGATCATTACTGGCTTAAGAGGCAAGCACCGAATTCCTTGCATCATTTTAGCTGGTTTCGGTTCATTTTTCGGCGTCCAGAATTGTTAAATATCTGGAAAAGTATTAAGCGACAAAATTGATGCTGACGAAGGTCTTGGCGAATCATCAAATATCTGGACCCTGGCTGTGTCCAGTATCACCTGTCCAGTATCACCTTCGGCATCGGTTAGCCCAACGGATTCATTACGTGACGGATCAACAGGAAGTGCTGCTAGTCATGTTTTGGTAGCCAATACAAGCATAATGTAATAGGCCCCGTGTAAGTAGAGTTTAAAATTGACTAAATATTCAATTAAAATGAAATATGAAACGAAGAGAGAAGGTACTTCAGACGGCAGTGTCAATTTTACACTAAGCGCTATAGGACACCAGTCATGTATTATTTAAAGGACTTCGACAAATCTTGCTAAAGAACGAACAACATAATTAATTGTATCTTGCGTTTCCGTAGGTTTTTTTTTGTCTTTAAGTCATTACGGGAAACTCTACTAAACTCGTTATGTTGTACTAATAGATATTAATAATTTCAAGTTTCATTTTTTCACAAATTTTTTTATTACTTATAAAACGTTTAAAAGAATATATATAAGAAGTGTACGTGGTCAGTTCTCGTTATTAAATTAGATATATATGCATCTATATAATATAATTATAGTATAGTAGCATAGTTAAGTATAAATCACGTATAATTAGCGTGAATCATAAATAGCAAGCAAAACTACCAAGTTTATATTACATTTATTTTCATCAAAATCGGTGTTAACAGAATTGACAGAAGTTGTTTAAGACGGTAGTTGAAGATACAAGAAACAACGTGTAGCAAAAAGTAAAAAAAAAAAAAAAAAAAAACAAGCCCAAAGAATTAAAATGCGGTTATATTGATTCGTAGTTAATATATTTGTGTTAGGACACTTATATTGTTTGGGTCAGTGAGAAGCTATTAACAGAAGTTTTCATTCGGTTAATTGGGCGATGAGGGGACAGGTTCAGATTGTGCACAATTTGCTCATAGGATAGCGATGTATAGTCGAGAAGCACTCAGGATTTTTCTTCAGGACATGCATATGTAGGCGCATAAAATGACGTTAATTAAGAGTAATTCTGCTCGTAGTTTATTTTGATTTTGTTTTCATTATTATGGCCGCATAAGCAACTTCATTAATTCTTCTGCCTGTCTTTCGCGAGTTAATTAACAAGATTCTTATTAAAATATTATCAATACAAGATAGCCATTTCTCGGTTTAAGTTTGCAATATGGACAGCTATAGTAAAAAAAGTACTTTGCTTAATCTAATAATAAAATAATTATAAGTTATTTTTGCAGAAATCTTTTAGATCAGGTTTTTTTCTTTTTTTGCTAAATTTTACAAATGTAATGGCGCTAGTTGAGGAAATAGGTCACATGCAATTGTTAGTTTATAGCATATACATATATACATATTGATAATTAAGAGGGGAACTGTAAATAGTTACTAGAATTCGATAGGAACTAAAATTTTTTTGTGAATTTTGACTGGAATATATTTATAGTTTTTTTAAATGAATTTCTGATTTGATTTCAGGAACACCCTTGGAAGCTTTTTCCTCCTAGTTTCTCTCATCCCTTATCCCCCGTTCCTTATCCTAGATTTTCATAATGTTTATTTTTATGTTTGTTTGATTTAAAAATTTCTTTTTCAGCTTTCCTTTATAGGTTGGGCCTGTACCCTAGCCAGGTACAGGGATGGAGTGGGTTGATAGCCTGAACTGTCAGCAAGGGGGGTAAATTTTCTTTTTGTATGATTTTCATGACAGTTCAGCGCGGCTAGGAACAACTGGTGACACCAGACCTGTTGTTCCTCCTTCAAGTTTCTGTTTCTTTCGTTTTTTTTCTTTTTGTGGCAGACCTGAAGAAAGGATACTACAACCTTTCTTCGCCACAGGCACGCGAACTTCTGTTTGCGATGTGTGATAGGATGTCCAAGGACCCTGACCCCATACCGACGAGCTAGGACGTGCTGCCAGCTAGCGCGTGCCACTTGGACATCCTGCGGCAACTTCACGTTGCACAAATCTCGCACACACATTACATGTGATAAAATTAACTTGTAAGATAATATCGTGAGAAAGTTTTATTTAGATTTAATTAATTATGCGTGAGTTATCGTCGTTCTAAATATATTGGCAATACCCAAAAGAAATGTCAAATGGAGGGAAGTAATGACGTCCGCTCTTCAACCTAGCGGATGTAAACAACTCTCAATTTCATTAAAAAGTGAAAGAAATTACGTTTAACTTTATTATAAGTGATAATATAATAGTTTTGTGATGTTGTGAGAATATGTGGTACTAGTGCTTCGAGTTTTGTTGGTAAATGGGGACAAATCTATTGACAACTTTTACATTTGAAGAGTTGGCTTAGATTTTTCTCTAATTGCTGGCATTATACAACAAATTGTACGATAAATATGAAGTGATCTGATATAAAAATTTATTTGGGAGAATATGTGAAAATAGTGGTTTGAAATTGTTATAGTTTTTTGGTAAATAGGGACACATATATTAATAAATTATGCAATTGAAAAGTTGGATAAGAGTTTTTCTAAGCTGTCACTTGAACAGCTGATAAAAACTTTTCGTTTGGTCGTATAGATGGCGATGGATCACCGCCATCTTGACTTCCATTTTGTGTGACGTCATTGTTTCTACCTTACGGCCTGTAGTTATCAAGATGGCGTTGGTTCAGTCCTTAGAACAGAAAACGAAAGGAAGTGTACTATGCTCAAAAAGTGTCCGAATTTTCCTTATGTGTTTGAAAGGTGTAAATGTGTTAGTTTTCACCATGGAAGTAGTAAATTTTTGACTCATTCGAAGTGGTCCTCGGAAATATTACTACCATCGGATGGTATATAATCAGTTCTACCGATGGATTTTAACCAGAGTTCTCTGAAGTCTTTATCTTTTGGAATCCTAAAATACCAAAAAGTAGAAAAATATTTTAATATTTTTCAAGTTTTATTAGAGCCCCTAGGCAAAAACTTCCGTCAGCTGTCGCTGAACCACCAAGGCGATCCAAAACCCTGATGAAGCTCAAATGTAAACAAACGAGCACCATCAAGAGAAATGTTTATATTCTTTGGTAATTTAGCTTTTATTTATACAGCTTTTGCACATATTTCAAAGAAAATGCTGTATAATTGCTTATTACATTATTTAACTTTCCTGAAAAATGATTTTCCACACCAATTGCGCCGATTATTTTTACAACAAAATACCGCACACTTCATCACGAATAATGTTCAAATTAAGCACCTCAGATTCTTAGTAAACTAAACCAAAACAGTCTTTTAAATGTTAATTGTCTTTATTTGTAAAATTACACCACTTTTAATAATAGAACAGTGAAAATTATTCAATAAACACTCTATAAACACTTTGAATGTGCACTCTTCAGATAGTCCACGTCAAATTGACATTTCGGAAGGCGTGCTCTGGGTTCCCTTCCCACACCTTTCCCATGAACAAAAAATCGGAAAACACGCACACGGTTTATAGACGGTATTGCACTTCCTTTCGTTTTCTGTTCTAAGGTTCAGTCTAACATTTGTATCCAGGAACAATTAAGGGTAAACATTTTGTGATATCGAATGAAATATTGAAACAATCTAAATAAAATAAAACTATTTTAGGGAAAGAAAGAAATTTAAGACGGGAAGCTAGAAAAATACAGAACTTCCGCTCAAGTTCTACATTGCGGAGAAGCCGCACATATTCCAGGCCGAGTTATCTGTGATTGCAGTTTCTCGCCTAGCTAAAAAAATTTACATTTCATCTTTTGGAACACGTCCCAGAAATAGAACATATCATCCAAGTATATCAATGAATTTTCGGAATGGCTATGTACACCCAAGAGTCAGCATAGGATAATACCTGTATTATGTGGCTTGGGCATATTTATTTTCTCCTGGATCCTGGTTCATATGGACAGGAATATCCCGTCAATACCACCGATAGCACCACTTCCACAAAACCCAACCACAGGTACCATTACAAACTAAAAAAGCAAATGAAAATATTTGGATTATATTTCAAGTAAGTTTTACATATAAATGACGTACAATTACATTGAGTGCGATTTAGCTGTTACAGCACTCAATTTTTTTTATATTTCCTAAATATTGACAATTTTTACATAATCCCGTAGTCAGGCCATTTCACTAGGGTTAAAAATACAAAAGTGTACTTTAATAACTTGTTAATGAGTGCCATGTCATGCCTTGAAGCGTATTTATAAATTCTTTTTGAGATATTTAACTTTGATAATGTTTAGTTGTTTTTATATTGTTTAAATGCTTAGAATTAGTTGCTGCAGTAATTAGAAAAGTGACATCAGATATATTTTTTTTTGTTCATTGAGTAGGGATACTTTTGAGTTTGGTTACGAAATTTTAATTGTCTAACTGCATAGAGTCCGTCAAGGCAGAGAAATTTTTATTGTAACGAGAAAAAGATTAGCACCTGCAATTAGTATTTAGCCAAATTACAGTTTAAAACTCTTTTGTTTATGTAAATTTAAGAAGATGTAGCATGCTAATTCTGTTTAACCAAGTATTTTGATATATATATATATATATATATATATATATATATGTGTATATATATATATATATATATATATATATATATATATATGTAGCCAGACCCACTCCACATTATAATTCATTCCAGTGCTTAGAGAAATGATGTTGAGTATAACGAGATAACATAGCGTAATTTCAATTTTCTTGTTTTCGACTAGTGCATTGCTTAAGTTTGATTTAAAATTTTAGGAAGGCATAGCAATCAGTAGCTACCCAGTTTTCATGTTTAGATTCCTTTATAATATCTCTTCTTAGTGGAGAGCACTTTGCTTAATCCAATGCTTATCATTTATGCAAAGATTTCATTTTATCTAACGAACAGAGGATAGATTCCTATTTTTGATTCTTTTATGAATGGGGAAACAAGAGTTCGGCAATATTTCGGCTTTAAATACGAGAACACAAGACTATCTATATATAGATGACCTTTTTTGCAAAATACCGAATATTCGATTTGTGCCCCGCACTTTAGTACGCGATATCTAGCTAGATACCAGCGCCGGTAAATTTTTGGCTGAATAAGAGAAAAAGAAACGGAAATCCTTAACTTCGAATATGCACTTAATATATAATCTCCATTAGTTCGATTGTGTGTTTTTATACCAATTTACCAAAATTGAATTTCTAGTTTTAAAGGTTATACCTACATAGTTTCCTTACACAATTGTATTTCATAAGAATAGTTAAGTACTATAGAAAATATATGAATTACGTAGACTTTTGTTAGCTTACATGAATTTTACTCTCATTAAGATTTCAGGCAATATGTTTAACTTTTTAATTCATTCTTATAATTGCAGCCGATGAGGCTAAAGAAAAACTTTAGAAACTTAAGATATCTAAGATTTTGTTACTAGATTATGATAATATGGATTATATGAGTTAAATTTTGTTTTTTTATTTCAGGAAACCCTATGAAGCTTCTTCCTCCTCTCGTTTCCCTCATCATTCATCCCTAATCCCTTACCCTAGATCTTCTTATTGATTATTTGAAATTTTTGTTCTGATTTAGTTTCTTTTCAGCACTCTTCTTTCAGGTTGGGCCTACACCTTAGCCAGGTGTAGGTATAGTGGTGGGTTAGTGCCTGAACCATCGACTATGGGGGTAGTATTTTTCTTGTTTTTTTGTTAATTTCAAGATGGTTCAGTGCGGCTAAGGGTAACAGGTGACACCAGACCTGTTGCTCTTCCTTCTATTTTTCTGTTTCTCGTTTTTTTTATCCTTCGTGGCAGACCTGAGAGAAGGAGTCCACAACCTTCTCTCGTCACAGGCACGCGAAATTCTGTTGTAAATGTGTGAATCGGATGTTCAAGGACTCACACCCCATACCGACGAGCTAGGACGTGCTGCCAGCTAGCGCGTGCCACCTGAACATCCTGCGGCAACTTCACGTTGCTCATACGCATACATTTACATTTTATTCATTAGAAACGCCGACCGTGTTAAGAAATTCTTATATTTCTTACGTTTGCTCGAGATTAACAACTGTTGTTTTGATTTTTAGTTTAAAAATTTACTCGGGTAATGTGAATATTTCCTGCACATTTTGTGCATTTGTTATGGTCGCCTTTACAGGTTATCCAGTGTTCACAGGTTATATATATAATGGGTGAAATTTGGATTCGGCTATGCGAGCGAATCCCTTATCTTTGATCACACCAATGAGGTTACGCTCATCATCTAACCTTTGCCCCTGCTCCAGCATTGGGACATCCTAACTTGAATTCCAGGCACCCCACAATACTTACCTGCATTTCAGGGCACTAGATCCGGCTCCTATAGCCGAATCCAAGAGTATACACATTTTTTTTCTCTCAACTGCAAAATACCTGAAACAAGAAAACCTGAAAAGGGATAAAAAAATTTTTTATACGCGCATAATATTCGGCATTCGGTAGAGCATAAAATTCCCTTCTCAAAAACCCCTCAAACGTTAAAATCGGTGTGCGGAGAGTTGAAGAAGATAATTTAATTCAATTAAATCATCTTCATATAATTTCTCAACTCTTGCACATAAATGCCCTAAAAAGTGCCAAAAGTTACATTTCAATAGAAATTGCAACTAGTCGTATAACAGCACACACTCAAGCCCCGCCTATAAACGGTAGAAATAACGAGACAAAATACAAAAATTCTCAGCCGCCTGTAAAAGAATGAAAAATTACAGCCAAAAACGGCCCGGCTGCAAAAATAATTCTAAAAATAGAATTATTTTCAAGCCAAAGCAGCGAAAGTGCAAGAGATTTTATATTGAATAAGAACATCTGGCATCAAGTAGCTTGATGACACCGTTTTACAGCAGACAGTGTGCGTGTGTACTGCCAGCAACAAGTGCGGATTTGAGCGGCAGACAGTCAGTCGGTTTTGGGAATTAGCTTCGGTTGGTAAAGTTTAAATTGGCAATGAGTTAAAGTTTTGTTCTTGAGAAAAGTGGAAAAATTAAGAGATTTTAGAAAGTCATAAAGTTATGAAAATTATAAAGTTATTGCAACATAAATAGGTTGATAACGTCGACAGTGAAATATATTCGATTGATTTCAATTTATTATGTGCGAACGTTAAAGCGAAAGATATTTTAGAAAGTCATAAAGTTATGATAAGAATCACCTGAAAATTGGAACTGTGGTCACGGGCACCGGACACAAGAACAGCGTCAAACTATGGTGAGTCCGTTCCATTTTATTTTTTTAAAAAAGGAAATAGTTGCCGTACTTCCTAATAGGAATATCGACTATCGCTGTGAAAATTTAAAATTTTATTCAATAAAACTATTTTAAGACGTTTTCCCTTATCAATATTTACAAAAGGGATAGAACATTTTTTATAGCGAAACTACTGGAAGCAGTCGGTTTTAGGAATTAGCTTCGGTCGGTAAAGTTTAAATTGGCAATGAGTTAAAGTTTTGTTCTTGAGAAAAGTGGAAAAATTAAGGAAACATTTTTTTAGAGAAAAGAATTCGTGGATTATTCAATTTGTTCTTGAATTAGCAAGATTAGAGTGATAACGTCGACAGTGAAATATATTCGATTGATTCCAATATTCAGATATTTAGAAAGTCATAAAGTTATGAAAATTATAAAGTTATTGCAACATAATTAGATTGATAACGTCGACAGTGAACTATATTCGATTGATTTTTAATTTATGTGCGAACGTTAAAGCAAAAGATATTTTATAAAGTTATAAGGTTATGGTAAGAATCACCTGAAAATTGGAACTGTGGTCACGGGCACCGGACACAAGAACAGCGTCAAACTATGGTGAGTCCGTTCCATTTTATTTGTTTAAAAAGGAAATAGTTGCCGTACTTCCTAATAGGAATATCGACTATCGCTGTGGAAATTTAAAATTTTATTCAATAAAACTATTGTAAGACGTTTTCCCTTATCAATATTTACAAAAGGGATAGAAAATTTTTTATAGCGAAACTACTGGAAGCAGTCGGTTTTGGGAATTAGCTTCAGTCGGTAAAGTTTAAATTGGCAATGAGTTAAAGTTTTGTTCTTGAGAAAAGTGGAAAAATTTAGAGATTTTAGAAAGTCATAAAGTTATGAAAATTATAAAGTTATTGCAACATAAGTAGGTTGATAACGTCGACAGTGAAATATATTCGATTGATTTCAATTTATTATGTGCGAACGTTAAAGCGAAAGATATTTTGGAAAGTCATAAAGTTATGATAAGAATCACCTGAAAATTGGAACTGTGGTCACGGGCACCGGACACAAAAACAGCGTCAAACTATGGTAGTAGTATAAATATGAGGTTTCTGCCCTAAATGTGCAATGTGCACCTTAAAATTGGTTAAATTGTGAGGGAAATCAAGGTCTGACGTCACATTTTTGCACATTTTTCATGGGGCAGAAACCTCATAACAATTTTTAGATGTGCAGAGATAAGAAAGCGTGATTCCGAAGGTCAAAGGTCAAGGTTGATGATTGTTTAGTAAGATAAGGCACCTGTCGGCCATCTTAGATTTCGGTCTTGGAGGCTACAATTGGTCTTCTTCTTCCAGAAGAGAGATAAGGATGTCGGCCATCTTGGATTTTGGGTTTTCGGTCTTGTAGGCTACAATTGAGAGATAAGGAAAAGAGATAAGGATTGTCGGCCATCTTGGATTTTGGGTTTTCGGTCTTGTAGGCTACAATTGAGAGATAAGGATTGTCGGCCATCTTGGATTTTGGGTTTCCGGTGTTGTAGGCTACAATTGAGAGATAAGGAAAAGAGATTAGGATTGTCGGCCATCTTGGATTTTGGGTTTTTGGTCTTGTAGGGTACAATTGAGAGATAAGGAAAAGAGATAAGGATTGTCGGCCATCTTGTTTTTTCGGTATTCGGTCTTGGAGGCTACAATTGGTCTTCTTCTTCTTCTTTGGTTTGCTCCTGGACTTAGATCTGAACCTAGATTGTTTAGTAAGATAAGGCACCTGTCGGCCATCTTGGTTTTTGGGTATTCGGTCTTGGAGGCTACAATTGATCTTCTTCTTCTTCTTTGGTTTGCATCTAGACTTAGATCTGAACCTTGTATCTGAACCTAAATTGTTTAGTAAGATAAGGAACCTGTCGGCCATCTTGGATATTGGGTATTCAGTCTTGGAGGCTACAATTGATGTTGAAGATAAGAGTTTGTTGTTTTGAGTTTTTAATTACGAAGTACAGCTTTATCAGCTAAATGAAATAACATGATGCGAATTTAATTGGAAAACAGAATATTTTGTAATAAAAGATTTCACCACTTTGAGTAAATAGATGAAGATTATTTTTTATTTCTTTTGCAAATTCTTATTTCTATGATATCATTGTTTCCAAGCAAGTTTTAGCATGTTTTTCTGCTCGAGCTGTGATTGATAAGCGAGCTGGTGACTGCGTAGAAATTAATAACACAACATGAGGTCGACATGTTGAGGTCGTTGAGTGATAAGGTTTTGTAGATGAACCTGACCTCGTGCTGAAAATAAGAGTTTGTTGTCTTGAGTTTATAATTACGAAGTACCCCTTTATCAGCTAAATGAAATAACATAATGCGACTTTAATTGAAAGCAGAATATTGTACCCTCGAACTTTAAAAGATTATCATGCAATTTCTATTCCAGATCTAAATATAGACATTAATTCGAGGTCATATTATTAAATAATTTCGTGTTTATGAAACTAGCAAGGAAGTCATTCTATCGATTACGTCATCTGGAGCTTGATTACTAGCTAAAATAACACCATTGAGGAATAGCCAAAAGAATTTCTGTAATTAATGGAAAAAATCTGATGTTTAAAAATAACATGCATCGCTATGCATAAATCCGTTAATAAGTAATAAACGTCTAGTCAAGGTAGCTAGAATAGCTTCTTTCGGTATTTTGGAGAGGTTTATCATGTGAAGAACTTGCAAAGAAAATAAATATATTTTCATAGCCTTAAACTTCGTTTCTTTATGATTCAGCCGTGTTAATCTTAATAAGGGAAACCATTGATTCGTAATTATGCTTCAAATTTATACCAAACTAGCAGCTAACAAACCCATATAACAACCTTGAACTTCAGATAGGAAGACGAAATTAACATGATCATTGCGATCGTTGTAGCACTTTCTAAAAATAGCCTCAAAACTATGAATTTAGACTAGGACAAACAAAATCGAGGTAGCTGAAATGTCTTCTTTCGATACTTTAAAGAGATTAACATTCACCAAAATGAAGAGAATTATAGAAGAAGTTCTTAAGGTGTTGGATACCCCAGAGGATTACGAGGATCCTCATGAGCGGCTGCAGGAGCTGGTAAATTCTCCGCTAACCCCGATAAACCTGGTTTATAGGTTAGGATGGGAGTCTGAGTGGTGCGAGGTGGCCACTCCATATTCGGAGAATTTGACGGGGTTGCGGACGGTTAGTTTTTAAAATTATTTTTACATGTTATTTTTATTATTTTCTTCTTTATACTCAGTTAGCGGAAGGAGGTGTATTGTAACAGTTTTCAGCGTCGAAGCGATAACCCTCGAGATGAGGGCCCGGCTCGATGCTAACTGTCATATAGAGGAGGACTGGGATAGCCCGGATGAGGAGACATATGTGTGATTAAAGTTAAATTCTTCTGGAATACGACAACAATGGAGGACATAAATCAGTTTAGAGGAGTTTCCGATATTTTATTTGATGAATACAAAGAAATGATTTTTAAACTTAAATATTCGTGTGGAACTATAGATGTGAAAATAAAATGAATAAAAACAATATATTATTATGTATTCGAAATTGTGTTTTATTAGCAAGTCTATGAACGGCTTTACTAGATTTTCTAAATTTATAGCGAAATGTATGTATACCCATTGAAATTACCTTTTCGATAACGTCCTTTCTTCAACAAACTATCTTTATCGATTACTAAAAAGTCATAATTGTCTATCCAGCAAACACCGTATGTTACTTATCAACTAAATCAAACCAGTTAGACAAAGCCGACTCCCTGGAAACACGAGATATAAAAATTTATTAAATTGTTTTAATTAAAAGTCATGGGGATCATTGAATCAATTGCGGCTCTACAAGGAAAACTGAAAATAGCATACAATTTGTATACAAATGAATGAATTGTTGATGTTCAGGAGAAGTTAATGAAATATTAGGTCTAGATATAGAAAAAATGAAAGACACTTTAATAGCGTTGATTAATGTAGAATCTCTGACAATTACAAAATGAATGAAATACAAGTAGTTAATGAACTTCATAAACCAACCAGAAAAAAAATTTTATAAGAAGACTTGTTGTAATTAAGGTTAAATTCTGAAACATTCCCATATGAAGACTTAAACATTAAATTTTATCGGGAGAGATATTATGGTTTATTGTATGATATGTATATAAAATTCCAACAATCATATTACAGACGTCTCCATCAACCACTGCTTACTCGAGAGAAGTTTAAGGATAGTGCTCCAATTGCAGTTATCGATTGTTCACATCAAAACGAGGTGAACATTTGTTTGCTTTAGCAAAAAGGATTTAAAGATGAAATTCATTGTAAAGCAATTGAAAATTTTGACAAATGGAAACCAAATGCAGCACTTTATTTTTCAAACTCCATTTAGATTTAAGGATTTCACAACTGAAAAGACAAAAGAAGCGAAGTGATTGCAGCATAATTACCATGGATTCAATTGGAACGGTGGATATATCCCCTAACATCAATTACGTACTATAGTGACTCTTTTAATAAGAAACAAAGTACTTTATGTGAAAGGCTGTGAAAAGGTATGCTGGATCAAAAATACATTTGATGAAGGTGTAATAGAATATAATATGGAAGAAGAATTGCAGTGTCCAAATTTATCTTCTCTTAATTTTTTGTATAAAGCCCCCCCATGCTGTTTAATTCATAAGGGAATGCTCAATGTTTACCTTTCAAGAAATTTTCTAGAAAAGTAATAGAAGATAGAAATAAGAATTAAATGTCTTATTATATATTCAATTTCTAAACTTTGAGGAATGCTCATTATATCGATATCCGTATTTTCTATCTCATTGAAATTCCTCATATAGTAAGAATTCAGACATGTCTCACCCATATAAATTATTGCTATCGAAGTAAATTAAATATGTTGAGCTTTGTGATGGGGTAACATTTTCCATATGCTTATTATTAGCAGTAGAATGCCTGCGAGAACATATAAAGTTATACATATTAACGACAGTTAATAATTATTGTAATTCAATCTTTCAATACTTAAGCATAGCACCCCAAAATTATCCTGAATCTATATAATAAATCGTCATTTTTATAAAAGGATCTGGTTAATATTAAGTTTTCATCAGATGAATTATTCGCTAATTTTTCCATACTAGACAAATCTAATCTATATGAATCTAAAATGCAAACAAAGTAAAAGACAAACCAAAAATAAAGTTAATAATTTTTTAAACTGTGATAATTTTAGTAACCTGAACTGTGCTTCAACCAAAAGAATTAATGGCGATATTAGAATAAGTCTTGACAATAGTAAGCATCTGTTGAACATTTGAATATACTTAAGAACACAAAATTAGTGTCATTCATCGTGATAAATACAAATTCCATCATAAGAGCTTAAGATCGGAAAGTGTTAACAGCTTTTGATCTATTCAAAGTACTAAGATCAATATATTGCTTTAATCAATTCCATTGTCTGAATCAAAGAGCTCTATGAATGTATGAGTTTTAATCAATTCCATTGTCTGAATCAAAGAGCTCTATGAACTTCAATTCATACTTTAAACTACTTTTTTGGAGATTACTTTAATGGATTATATAATGAAATGTATCTTCTAAGTAACATATCAATTTCCTTGAGCCTAATTCAGAGGATTTTCTGTAAACTTGCTTCAAGAAGATTTATAACTTGAGGTTTGATTTTGTAGAAAAATTGTTTTGGATCCAAAATTCCTTCATCATCCTTTTCCAATAGAAAGCTTTCAATACGAATATTAAAGCCTCTGTTTAATGCGCTTTAAATTTCTTTCATTGGTTCAATTTTTTAAACTGTGATAATTTTAGTAATCTGAACTGTGCTTCAACCAAAAGATTTAATGGTGATATTAGAATAAGTCTTGACAATAGTAAGCATCTGTTGAACATTTGAATATACTTAAGAACACAAAATTAGTGTCATTCATCGTGATAAATACAAATTCCATCATAAAGCAGGAAGTACAATGGTTGCTTCGCTTGCTGTGCTTATTTAAAACTTTATGTGCTTTGAATGCTTCAGATTTTTACGTGACCAAATGCCCGCTTGCTTTGACATTACCCGTTCCGTCTAGTTTTTGTGCGGGAAGCGTGTATATTTTATTGAAATTCAAAAATAAATAAAATTTCATATTATAATGAATTTAAAAGAGTTTATTTATTTACTGTGTGACATATTTTATGCTAACTAGCAGCTAGCATCTAATTTTAGAGCTTATGTTGACATGTCAAAGCATCCGAAGCTTTCAAAAGTAGAAAGTTGGTCAACTTTCGCTTCAGATGCTTTGCTTGCTTCGTTCGTTTGGCTCGCACTCATACAAAGTCTTTATTTCAATCTTCTGTCAAAGCAAGCGAAGCAAATCAAGCGCGCATTGTACTTCCACCTTAAGAGCTTAAGATCGGAAAGTGTTAACAGCTTTTGATCTTTTCAAAGTACTAAGATCAATATATTGTTTTAATCAATTCCATTGTCTGAATCAAAGAGCTCTATGAATGCATGAGTTTTAATCAATTCCATTGTCTGAATCAAAGAGCTCTATGAATGTATGAAAACTTCAATTCATACTTTAAACTACTTTTTGGAGATTTCTATAATGGATTATATAATGAAATGTATCTTCTAAGTAACATATCAATTTCCTTGAGCCTAATTCAGAGAATTTTCTGTAAACTTGCTTCAAGAAGATTTATAACTTGAGGTTTGATTTTGTAGAAAAATTGTTTTGGATCCAAAATTCCTTTATCATCCTTTTCCAATAGAAAGCTTTCAATACGAATATTAAAGCCATGCTTTAATGCGCTTTAAATTTCTTTCATCGGTTCAGCTGCATTTCTCTATAAATTTTGAAAATGTCATTGGGATAGTAGTTTTTCGTTCGTTTATCCCGGTGAGCTCACAATTTGGGTCTATTGTTACATGACGTATACAAAAATTTAATTTTAAATGTCATATGGGTTTGTTAGCTGTCAGTTTGGTATAAATTTAAAACATAATTACGATTCAAGAAAAAAAAATATGGTTTCTCTTATTAAGATTATTACGACTGAAAAAAGAAGAAACGAAGTTTATGGCTATGAAAAGATTTTTTTATTTTCTTAAGTTCTTGACATGATAAATCTCTCTAAATTACCAAAAGCAGCCATTCCAGCTACCTCGATTTTGTTTGTTCTATCGTCCCAATTCAAAGTTTTTGAGGTTATTTTTAGAAAGTGCTGCAACGGCAACAAACCCGGAAGCTGATATTTGCCAAAATTATATGACAAACTCAAAGTAAACTGAACTCGGTGAGATCACAATTTGGGTCTATTGTTACATGACGCATATAAAAAATTTATTTTCTTAAGTTCTTCACATGATAAATCTCTTTAAAGTATCGAAAGAGGACATTTCAGCTACCTCGATTTTGTTTGTCCTAGTCTAAATTCATAGTTTTGAGGCTATTTTTAGAAAGTGCTACAACGATCGCAATGATCATGTTAATTTCGTCTTCCTATCTGAAGTTCAAGGTTGTTATATGGGTTTGTTAGCTGCTAGTTTGGTATAAATTTGAAGCATAATTACGAATCAATGGAGTTTTTGACCAACTTAGGATTTTGAATATTTGAGCACTGTAGGATTTTTGATATTGGAAAATTTTAAATTGATTAATTTTGGAAATTAGGCTTTTTGACAAAATTGATTTTTGATTTAAGAATTTTGTACAATTTGATTATGATTAATTTGATTGTGAAAATAATCTTCTTTTAATTCAGAATTTTTTGTTTTGACTGTCACCACCCTAACTAAATTATCTGCACCTGGATGAATTTTTGTAATTCTACCAATAAGCCAACGAGAAGATGGTAAATTATCTTCTTTAACGATGACTAAATCTCCAATTTCGGGATTCTAAATTGGTGTTTTCCACTTAGGACGATTTTGTAGCAAATTTAAGTAGTCCTTAGACCATTTCGACCAGAATTGTTGTTGTAACAATTGCAGGTGATTCCAGCGAGATGTTAGGGATGTATGCTTTACAGTAGATGGTTCTGGAGGTGTAATTATTGAATTACCAATTAAAAAATGACCGGGTGACAAGGCGTCCAAATCATCAGGGTCATCGGATGTTGGACATAATGGCCTTGAATTAAGGCAAGCTTCTATCTGAGCCAAGACTGTTGCGAATTCCTCAAACGTTAAAAGTGAATTGCCTAGCACCCTTCGAAGGTAAAATTTTATAGATTTCACTCCTGCTTCCCATAAACCGCCGAAGTGAGGAGTAGATGGAGGATTGAAATGCCATTCTATACCTTCAGTTGCTATACTTTCAGCAATTGCTTTATTTGCTTCCTTTATTGCAATTTCGTATTCAGTTTGCAGCACCTTACTAGCGCCAATGAAATTAGTGCCACAGTCAGAATATATGTGGGAGCACAGTCCTCTTCTGCTGCAAAAGCGTCTGAAAGCCGCAATAAAGGCTGCTGTTGACAAGTCGGAAACAGGCTCTATATGAATGGCTTCGGTGGCCATACATATAAATATACAGTGTAGCCCTTATATGCTCGATTACCCCTATGTTTCGACATTCTCAAATGTATCGGTCCTGCATGATCAATTCCAGTATGTTGGAAAGGACGAGATATGTTGACGCGATGGAAAGGTAGATTTCCCATGAATTGATTTGATGTTTGAGGAGATTGCTTGAAACAAGTAATGCACTTATGGATTATGTTTCGAACAGTTTTTCGTC
Organism: Leptarthrus brevirostris; assembly: GCA_964036015.1. Lineage (NCBI taxonomy): Eukaryota > Metazoa > Arthropoda > Insecta > Diptera > Asilidae > Leptarthrus > Leptarthrus brevirostris. The sequence goes on from OZ038374.1 coordinate 54,319,850, forward strand.
CTTGAGGAATCCAAAATTCGTTTCTTAAAGTAGTAAGCACTAATTGGGTTCCTCCGTGGAGCGTTTGAGTGTGAAAATGTCTTATAATTAGGGAAGTAAAGTGGTTATCTTTTGGTAATAAGACTGGGTGTTTTTGAGAATATGGAATATTTGAATTTTGTAGACGACCTCCAACACGTAAAATGCCGTTTTTGTCTACAAACGGATTGAGAGATAGAAGAGCGCTTTTAGCGTGTAGTTGGTGGCCTTTTTGAAGGGTTTCAATTTCAAATTGAATTTTCGCTGATGTTTTTGTTTACGACAATTATTAGAAAACCTTATACAATAAGCTACTGTGCGTATTAATTTAAAGTATGACGAGAATCTGATTGTAACTTCGTCTTGCATTGATTTTACGTTTGCAACATGTGTAATCCTTTTTTCTTCAATTTCTTCAGATACATTTCCTAGTACCTTAGTCTTTGGCCAATTTTCTTCGTGGTCCTTTAACCAGTTAGGTCCATGCCACCAAAGATTATGTCCGTTTAAAACAGACGTTTTAACACCGCGAGAATTGCAATCTGCAGGATTATCCTCAGATTTCACATGTTGCCAAGAATCAATTTCAGTGCATTCTTGTATCTCTGCAATTCTATTCGCGACATATGTTTTGAATTTATGTGCGTGATTGCGAATCCATGACAAAACAATTGACGAATCAGTCCAGGCGAAAATTGGTACTCGGTTTAAATTTAGATCAGTTTTTACACGTTTAATTAGACGAGTTAATAAAACTGCGCCACACAACTCTAATCGGGGAAGGGAAACCGGCTTTACAGGTGCTACTTTGCTTTTTGCAAAAGCAAATTTATATGAACGTTATTTTCGTCGTCAATTACTCGAATATAAATAGCGGCAGAATACGCATGAATTGAGGCGTCTGAAAACCCATGAATTTGACAGCCTTGAAAATTACTTTTGGTGTGCAACCATCTTGGAATGCGAATCTGGTCAATGTACTGTAATTCGGTTTTGAATGGTTGCCATTGTTTATTGATGTTAGGTGGAATCGGATCATCCCAGGAACATCCGCAGAGCCATAAGGCTTGCATCAGAATTTTCCCGGTTACGACTATTGGAGATATCCAGCCAAGTGGATCAAATAATGTGGCAATTTCCGACAAAACAGAACGCTTAGTGGGTATGCGATCTATTGTTTGTCGGTGTTGCAATGTAAAATAGTCGCCTACTGGGTACCAAAAGATCACTTGCGAAGCGCAAAGGAAGTTGAATTTCCCTGTAATCATCTGGAATGTTTTCTAGGAGATCCGATGAGTTGCTAACCCATTTCCTTAAATTGAAGCCTCCGCCATTCAATAATTGAAGAAGTTCCCTTTGAATTACGAGAGCTTCTTGTATAGAGTCTGCACCTGTCATCAGATCATCAACGTAAAAGTCTCTGGTGGCAATCTTAGCAGCAATTGGATACTTCTTAGCTTCGTCTTTGGCTAGTTGATGCAATGATTTTATAGCCAAGTAAGGCGCAGAAGTAGTTCCGAAGGTTACAGTTGTTAAAATATAGTCTTTAATTGTGTCTGACGGGTTATTTCTCCAAACTATTTTCTGATATTTCTGATCTGGATTTTGTACATTGACCATTCTATACATTTTTTCATGTCTGCTGACATTGCATATTCGTATTTTCTCCATCTTAATAAAAGAGTGAAAAGTTCTGGTTGCAGAACTGGACCTGCGTGAAGCTGTTCGTTCAAGCTTTTTCCATTTGTAGTCTTCGCAGATGCATCAAATACTACCCTGACCCTAGTTATTGTGCTTTCCTTAAGCACAGCATGGTGTGGAAGATAATAACTGTCCTTGTGATTATCATCCTTTGTAGTACGTCTCATGTGTCCAAGAGTTTCATATTCTTGGAGACATTTATTGTATTCATTGCGAAGGTTAGGGTCTTGATTCAGCTTTCTTTCTAATGCATGGAATCTGCGTACTGCCATATTTCGCGAATCTCCCAATTCTGGCTCCCCATTCTTGAATGGTAGGCGAACTTCATCTCGACCATTTATATTCCGAGTGTGCGTTTTTTCATAAAAATCTTCACACTCTTTTTCTGGTGCAGGCTGTTTAGCCTGATACACTACTTCCTCACTTTCCCAAAATTTTTGCAATAAGGTGTCAAGTGAACTATCTTGTTCGAATCTCGCACTTATTGTTAGGGAAGATGCCTTAAGACAAGGAGCATTAGAAGAGAGATTACCAAACAGAATCCAGCCCAAGGTGCTGTTCTGAGCAGTAGGTGTACCTGGAGAACCTTTGCGTAATCCTTCAAGGATAATTTCACTATAAACATCCGCTCCTAATAACAGATCAATTTTTCCAGGCTTGTTAAAGAAAGGATCAGCAAGTTCGAGATTATTTATGTGATCCCACTTTGTATGCTGAATAATTGCAGGAGGTAGCAAATCCGTAATAGTTTGTACAACTAATGCAGTGACAAGGGTTGGCTTATACCTCGGAGTTTGAGGAAATATCTGAATTGAGGTTTGTCTTTGTACATTTGTAGCTTTAGACTTTCCCAATCCAGTGATTTGAACAGAAACATTATCTGTTCGTAATTGCAACCTGCGAGCAGCAGCTTGAGTAATGAATGATACTTGCGATCCAGAATCGATTAATGCTCGCAATTTGTAAACTGTCCCTGATTTAGACGTAACGTTAACCAAGGCAGTTGATAATAAGGCTTGAGCGGCGTGTTGACCATGTTTCGTATAGAATGATTGTACTGGTGTTACTGCATTGTCAATAGATGTGGAAGATGTTGGTTTCGAGATTGAATTTTCACAAGGAGTTGTGCCTTGTGATGCACGTGGTCGAGAATTCTGAATTGAATTATTTCTATGAAGTAACGAATGATGCTTTCTTCCACAACGTTGACAAGAGAATTTGCTTGTACAGAATTGCAGTTTGTGATTTCTCGATAAGCAGTTCACACATAAACTGTTTTTCGACACAATTTTAAATCTTTCGTCGACACTTAATTTAGCAAACTTTGGACATTTGAATAGTTGATGCGAATCATTACAAACCGAACATTTTTGACTTGATGAAGCAAAATGTGATGTAGCCTTAATCTTGTACTGATCTAGGCCTTTACTTGTGGATCCGGTTTTAGACTCCATGATTGCCTCCAAAGTACGGAATCTTTTTCCCAAGAAACTCTTAAATTGTTCAAATGTCGGTAGGCCTTCAGAGCTACTTATTTCTTGTTCCCACATTCGGTGAGTCTCAGAAGGTAGACATTGTACCAATATGTAAATAAGGATTGGATCCCATTCCTTCGTCGAAATCCCTAATGCTTCGAGCTCATATATGCACTCTAAGGACTTGTCTAACAATAACTTAATTCCCTTTGCTGACTCAGTTGTTTGTTTTTGAGTATGACAAAGAATTTTTAGTTGCGCGTTAACTAAAACTCTCTTGTTGTCATATCTGTCAACAAGAAGATTCCATGCATTATAATAACTTGCATTTGTTATGGGGAATTGTCGTAATAAGTGTTCTGCTTCTCCAGCAACACTTGTTTTCAAGTAATGGAGTTTCTGCACCGGAGGCAGTGAGGGATTCTTGTGCACTAATGAATGGAATAAATCGTGGAATGATCGCCACGATTCGTAAGATCCTGAGAATTTAGGAAGTGTGATTCGAGGCAACTTCAAAAACGAAGAAGTTTATTCGGACACTGACTCATTGCTTATTTGAGATTGATTATAAGAAGGTGATGAAGGAGGTTCGAGTGCAATTAATGCATCTTTTAGATAACCGATAAATTCGTAATATTTTTCCTCCATCTCCGAATATTGGTCACTCACAAAATATTCATGCGCGACTTCTTCAGGTTTAGCACTATGAGCCAATTGCGTAATTTTATAATGATTTTTAGTATAATCTGCCCAAAGTTTCTTTATGTCTGTCTGCCGTTCAGTTATAACACCCTTTGTACGCTTGTTTACTGAAGTTTTCTTGAAATTTGTGATAAATTTGGAGATGATTTCAGCCGCAATGGCTTGTTTGACAAGACTATCACTTAGTGACATCTTGAGAAGTTAAATATATATTGTAGAACTGTTTATCCGGCTCGAAGGACCATTAAATGTTCTGCCCGTAACAGGACGAACACGCAAAATAAGTGAAAAGGAAAAGAAGATTTCGGAAACAGTTCTATATATATTTTTATTCTCCTTATTGTATCACAGACTTCACTTACAATAAACACTATCAGTTAACTTACAATCTAACCACTTTAATTCACTAATATTCGCTCGAAACAAAGTTATTATAATACCTGAGAATAAAGCAGTGCAAGAAATTTCAAGACTGGAGCAAGTATAAATTCAAGAAATAGAAAAGTTCAAATATACGATGACTGTGTTAATATAGTCGCTTATATAATAAAGTAGTATAACTAATATTATATTGCAATTGATCGCTTGAGTCGTATACTAAAACTGACGGACAGGAAATCTTTATTCTAGTCGAAAACCCAGAATAAAGTGATAGGAAATCTTTATTCAAGTCAATACCCTGAATAAAGTGTGAGGAAATCTTTATTCTAGTCGAAAACCCAGAATAAAGTGATAGGAAATCTTTATTCTTGTCAATACCAAGAATAAAGTGAAATAAAATCTTTATTCTTGTCAATACCAAGAATAAAGTGGAATAAAATCTTTATTCAAGTCAATGCCCTGAATAAAGTGGAGTTAAATCTTTATTCTAGTCAATGCCCAGAATAAAGTGGATATTACTACGCAAATATATTTTTTAATGTTTACTCACCGAAAGCCAAATGATAAAAGAGAGGGATCAACGGTATCCGCAGTCCTTTTATAGATGAAAAGCTAGCGGCACTATGATTTGCAATTAATGACGTAATTTCTTTAGTGTTACCACTTTCCAATTCTTGAAATCTTTACCCACTTATGTCTTTTACAAATTTATTACAATGATTTGTGATTTTTATTTATTATCTACTTTTATATAATACTAAATTATATTTACTTTCATGTAGCAATAAATTTAATACCTTAGTATCGTCGTTTTCGCGCAGTTAAATTAATTTTGTAACATTTGTAAGGTTTTGTTGCATGTAGAAAAGAGAATTGGTCAAAGCCGTTTAGCAGTGTAGAAACTTGATACTGGCCATCTGTCAAGATGTGTCAAAGTATTTATCTTAGAATAAAGAACTAGAGGAAAGGCCATCACTCGGAGAAATCTAAGCATTTTTCTTTATGTAGTAGAGTCTGATCGATGTGTGCGTTTCGACATGAAAGTAGTAAAATTATGCTTGTATACAGGAGGGGCCAACTCATTTTGATAATATTTTAAATTAGGTGTTTTTAAAATATATTCTTATAACACTATTAATATAATATAACTTTGCCCGAAGATATTTTATTAATTTACTTAATTTTACTATTTAAAAACACTTTGCTTATGCCCCAAATATTTCAGTATTACGGAGACGACTTTGATTTCAAGGCGACATTCGGTCCAATTTGACATTTCAGGCGTCATTCCCCCTTAACGCACTCGCCACTTGGCCAAGAAGCAAAAATGCTTATCACACGTACAGGGTTTTTACTTGAGATAGCCTTTCCTCTCGTTCTATATTCTAAGGTATTTATTAACTTCCCACATATAGGAAGTTATTGTAATGGGCCCGATTTTCAAAATTTTTAGTTTTAATTTTTTTTACATTTCAAAGTCACCATAATGTTTTACGCATGTTTTTGAACACATGTATGTGTGTGTGTGTGTGTGTACGTACGTACGTACGTTCGGACCCACTTTTTTCGACAACGAAATCTCGCGAACAAAAAATGATAACGACTTCGCTATGGTGCCATTCGAAGCGTATTATTGTAAATAAGAGCTGAAAGAAATTTAATCAATTTCGGTTCAGCCATTTTTTTGTTTTAACAAAAAAACTGAAAAAAAGTTGATTTCAGACTTTCTTGAAAAGGATTTCTTCGATGTAATTTGTTCTGATTACGATCGGGACATCAAAAAGTCAGATAATAACAATTTATTATGAACAGAAATTGTTTATAATGATGAAAAATTGTTTATAACAATAAATGATTGTTTATAACAATAATAAATTTATAATTATAAAAAATGGTTTTACCTGGTTGAAAATTGATTATGAAAATTGGAAATTGAATACAAAATTGCAGATTGTTCATAGCAATTGAAAATTCTTATAAACAATTGAAATTTTTGTTACCACAAAAAATTTCTTTTATAATAAACTTTGTTTATATCAATTAAAATGGTCTATAACAATTAAGAATTGTTTATATCAATTATAAATTGTTTATAACCATTTAAAATTATTAATAACAAATGAGTTCCAAACAGAGTGCATTTATTTGCTTTTCATTAAAAAATAGTGCTATAACGGAATAATTTTTAAAAAAAATTTTTGCATCTAATTACAACGAAATTATCATGATAAATTAAATTCATTAATTTATTTATTTATAAATTTAAAATATCAATTTTTTAAGTATTTTTAAATGAGATACAAGTGGGCGAAAGTTTTTTTTTGAAAAAGATTCTTCTGATCTAATTGGTTCTGATGCAACTCGATACTTAAAAAAAAAATCCAGAGCTTTTATAGTTTTTTGTAACATTAAAAAAATGATAAATGGTTTAAATAGTTTATATTAATGATAAATAAAACGATAAATCGAATAGTATGAATTTTATTGAGTTTTCACTTACTCGTTTGTACTATGATCATGAAATTTATCGCTATTAACAATTAAATATTGTTAATAATAATTGAATATTGTTAATAATAATTGAAAATTGTTATTAACTGGGAAGTTGTTCGTGTGGACCTCAAGGGTCGAACCAATGATGCGACACCCAGAATCTGGACCTACCCCACTAGTTTGTTTATTTATTCGTATGTTTTTTTTTCTTCGTAAATGGGCAGGATACCTTTTGACAATAGATGTATCAGAAGAAAACAACAAACAACATAAATCCGTAATTAAAACTTTATTAATACAATTAGATATAGATATAGCATACGTATAAAAGGAAATAAGTTACAAGAAAATTCTCAAACTCAAACCAATGGCGATATAGTTTGTTTAAGATCAATTTAAATAAGTATTTATCGATAATTAGCTATGGATAGGACAATTTGAATAGATGATCTTGTAAAGGAATTGCTCATAAATTACTAAAATTATTATTTCTATTTTGGGGCTGTTCTGAGAGGGAAAATGCGCATTTTTCTTTGGCCGAACCGCCATTTCTTTTGAATTTTAAAGTGGTCCAATTGTAATTAAGAAATTACTTTGAATGTTAAAATGGTCCAAGTGTAATTGAGAAATTACTTCGAATTTTAGGGTGATCCAAGTGTAATTAAGAAATTACTGTGAAGTTTAACTTGATCCGATTGTAATTAAGAGTAAGGGAGAGGTAGACAGTTTTTTTTGTAGATGTGACCTAGCTGGAGTTAGTATAGATGCTTGTTTAGATTCATCATAGATTAATAGTCTTATAGGTCATAAGATGTACGCAGCCTCAGAGCCTCTTTGCAAAGAGGTCAATTGACCCTGACCCTCAGTCAGTTGGTCGTGTGCCCTCCGCAGGAGGGGTTAACTTGTAATGTATGTGTGTGCGGATAAGCAACGTGAAGTTGCCGCAGGATGTTCAAGTGGCACGCGCTAGCTGGCAGCACGTCCTAGCTCGTCGGTATGGGGTGTAGGTCCTTGAACATCCGATTCACACATCTATAACAGAATTCGCGTGCCTGTGGCGAGAGAAGGTTGTGGACTATTTCTCTCAGGTCTGCCACAAAAAGAAAAAAAACGAAAAAACAGAACTTGAAGGAGGAACAACAGGTCTGGTGTCACCAGTTGTTCCTAGCCGCCCTGAACTATCTTGAAAACACAAACAAAAGGAAAATTACCCCCATAGCGATAGTTCAGGTCACTAACCCACGCCATTCCTGTACCTGGCTAGGGTACAGGCCCAACCTATAAAAGGGTGCTGAAATGAAAAAAACGACAAAACAAAAAAAAACAATTAGGGCAACAACATTATGGAAAAGGAGGAGGAATGAGGGAATCTAGAGGGGAAGAAGCTTCTGGAGTCCTGAAATTAAAGATAATATTTAATTCATCTTATTAACGATATATTCATAATAATGAAAAAAAACTAACATAGTCTGTACAATATATCCACAATAAAAAAAATCTATCATAGTCTGATACAGTACGTCTTAATCTTTATCCGTTATAGTCTGCAAATGTAACCCTACACAGTGAGATTGACTACTATTGCCTAATTAAGTTTTATCGCATCCTTGTTTGTTTGCAAATTCATCCACGTAACTAGCTGAGTTCGCTTTTGATCAAAGTAAATTCAAATGAACGTAAAAGAAAAAGATTTTTATAATATCTAGCTAGATATTAACGGCGGAACTACGCGCGACTAAGATGCGTAAGTATCACGGAATATAATTTGGTTAAATCATAACTTACTCGTAGATGCGCAAACAACATGCTTATGCTATTGAACCAGTAGTGTAAACAAAATAATTTTAATTTATGGTTTCTCTAAATTAGTCTTTAGTTTGCTATTTACATATTTCGAGAGAAAGACCTGCCATACCATAATCTCTTGCCTACTTAGGCCAATTGCTTAAAATTCACGCAAATGTAACAATGAGAGCCTCAGATAATATTCTTCCCGTATAACGAAACTTGCAATCGTAAATATATATGTATAATGACAAGTATGTACTATAAGGAAATTTAAGTTTAATAATAATTTAAGTGAAATTCATGCATATCACGCCTAAATATTTCAATAGGCCGTGTTCAAATTTCAGCAGCCCAAATAAACTTTAAATCTAGATTAAGTTAATTCAAATGATTATGTATCTACTTGCATAAGCTATGAAAGGTATTATTGAAATAATTATATATCTACTACATAAGATATGAACTATTTTTATATAAAAAATACGGAAACTAACCTAGAAGAAATCTCTTACTAAACTTCTAAACTTCTTATAAAACTTAAAAGTTCCATTACAGCTAAGGACGAACGCTTCTGGTTAAAAATATGTTTCTTATTGGTTTTGACCGTCTCTTCATTTCGCACGAAAACTAGTTAGCAATTGTTTCACGAATCCTTTACACATCTTTCAACCGACAGCTTATTTGGTTTCGTTTCGTTCTTGTACTCAAGCGAAATTGAATTTTTCTTATAAATTATCTGATAAACTAAAAACACTATATGTCTAGGTAATAAAAAAAACCAATTGGATAAAATCCTAACCGCGATGGTGTATTGACGTTGAAGTAAAGTGTAGCTATTGAACTTACATGCAATTCTATGTTAGATTTTTGATGCATGGATGGGGCTGTACTCTTCTCATGGAGCCCGAGTAATTACGGGGCTTTCCTTCATTTGATGGATCACTTTTAACCAATTCTTTGGGGACACGAACCTCAACCAGGTCTTATAGTGGTTTGCTTGCCTTGATAACCTGACTAGGGACAGGGGTTAACGATGCCGCTGAGCGTGCCTGGACATTCCCGACATTAACTCGCTGATAGTAATCAGCCCCAACGGCCTCAAGTTTTACTTGCTGTGTTACGTACTCTGAAATTTTTATAAAATTGGTAACCTCATTTATGTAATCTTTTTGGTTTTTAGGTAAAATTACCGCTTTGGACAATCAGAAGGAATGCAATTTAATGAAGTCGATGTTATCCCGCGTTTTCCATTTGCTCTTTCTTCGGGAATATCCGTCGGGCTGCGAGCCAAAAGAGTTTTTTTTCCTCTGCCTTGTGTTTCTACAAGTGCAGATTAATGCGTTAAGCACATTCTGAACCAGGATGGTTCAGATAAATTTAGAATATTAAATTAAATTGAAACTTACCTCTGTGTGTAGATCTTAACCTGTTAGCTGTCACGGAATATTTGTTATCTTCTTCTTCTCATGAAGAGATTACATCCGTGGCACAGAGCAGGGATGACAACCACAGAGTGTGAAAGGGTATGTTTATACCAGAAAAGGATAAGGTGGGCTCACATTACAACACAGGTCTCTTTCTCAAGGCCTGTAGCTCTAGCGATCCGATGAGAGAGGAGCTGAAAAGAGTGAGACAGGATATACTCGGACTCAATGGAGGCATAAGATCATCCCCGGATCTGGCGCTGGCACGCTGCCGTGTCAGTTACCGGCATCACTTCGTTCCCTAATGAGAGGAAGAAGGATGGCCAATCACTTCCACCTCAAGCAGAGAGTCAGAACTGTCCCCTCCAAGCTCTAATGAGAAGCTGCAGAGTTCAGATCTTTTTCACCGCTTGATTGAAACAACGTGTAGCACGACCACGACCCTGAGAAGAATAGTCTCATGCTCTACCGACTGAGCCGGGCATTCCTGTCTAGGACGCGAACGGACGGACTAACAAAAAAAATTCGGACGGACGGACGATTGAAATTTAGATCAGATATAATGGAGGGATTTTCACTGCCGGATGTCTTTGGCGTGAAAAGTTTCCAAAGGCTTCCCTTGAGTGTCCTCCAGTTGGTATAGGCTTTGTTGAATTTATTTGCCAACTTTGCACTGATGCCTTTTTGCATGTCGCTCTGAACAAAGACTCTACAGAACACTTCCTGACCAGGAGTGTACGTAACGTCACGACAACGGGTGTTAAAAGCCTTTTCATGCTTGTCATGTGCGCGCTGAAGGTGGTCTGACAACCGAGAACGAATCAACTGGAGACGGTCTGCTACAGGTAACACGGATATATCACCAGTTTTCAGCTGGTCTAGCTGTCTCAGGACTGGATAGGCTGAGCCATGCTGTACCATGTGGTGGCCAAAGAGAGCATAGTACGGGTCTGTGCCAATGGACTGGTGTACTGATGTTCGCAGCGCACTACCTATGGCTGGGAGGTGTAAGTCCCATGCACTATGATCATCTTGTATATAAGCGCGGATGGCAGATAAGATTGATCGGTTCACTCGCTCTGAAGCATTAGGGTGTGGAGAGTACTTGGCTGTTTTAACATGTTTTATTCCATATTCGCTCAACAGCTTCTGGAAAATATTTGAGGTGAATTGCTTGCCGTTGTCGGAGAAGATTGTTTCTGGAACTCCGAAAACGGACAATACATCTTTCTCCAGGAAGGCGTTGACTAGGTCGGCCCTTTCGGCACGCATTGGCTTGATAAGAACGAATTTGGTGAAGCCATCTAGTGCTACAAATATAACAGTGTTACCCCGTTTAGTGCGAGGGTACGGACCAAGGAAATCGATATATAGGAACTGAAATGGACGATGGGCTTCCAAAGGCTTACCCATCGGCGGTCGCAAAATGGTATTGGGTGACTTAGTTTCTTTACATACCTGACAACTTAATACATAGGCGCGTACGTGTGTTACCATGTAGGGCCAATAATACTTTTCTCGAAGTCGACACAGCGTTTTATGGAAGCCTCCATGCGCTGACTGAGGCGACTCATGAGCCTCCCGGATCAAACCTTCCACCAGACCCGAAGGCACCCAAAGCTTCCAAGCTAAGTCCTCCTGAATCAAGTCACCGCGTCGAGGTTGGGTCCTCTTGTATACGTACCCGTCCGAGACACAGAGATCAGGGAGTTGTGTCGGGTTAGCAAGCACAGCCGAATTCAACTGCTCATACTCTTCCATGGAGAAGTATGGCGAGTTTAAGTCTACGTCGACTGCACTTACTTTCAGCTCCTCTGCCGTTTCAGTGTGTGCTCGGGACAGAGTGTCAGGGACCACATTCTGCGCACCTTTGCGATGCTCGATCTGGAAGTCAAAAGCCTGCAGCTTTAAGCTCCATCGAGCCAATCGTCCGGAGAGTTCTGAGTGACTCATCAGCCACTTCAGACTGGCGTGATCAGTGATGATGGAAAAAGGATGTCCTTCAACATATGCTCTAAATTTTTTCACACTCAGCACAGCAGCGTAGCATTCCAATTCAGTGATGCTATAGTTGCGCTGCGCTGGATTTAGCTTCTTTGACATATACGCTATCGGTCTTTCAGCGCCTGTCTCATCCGTCTGAAAGAGTACACTGCCTACACCAGAGGTGCTAGCATCACACTGTATGTAAAACTTCTTCGAGAAGTCGGGTGTTGTAAGGATGGGTGCACTACACATTGCTTGTTTGAGCCTTTCAAAAGCTTGTTGCGCTTCGACTGTCCATGCGAAACTTTTACTCTTCTTTAAGCAGTCCGTAATCGGAGGTGCCAAGGTTGCATAATTAGGGATGAATCTCTGATACCAACCCGTCATTCCAAGAAATCTGCGGATTTGTTTAGCCGAGCGGGGTATAGGGAAATCCGCCACCGCTGCTACTTTCTCGGGGTCAGTTTTTAGTGTTCCATCTCCAATCATGAAACCCAAGTAGCGGACTTGCTTGACGCAAAAGCGGCTTTTCTCAACGTTAATCGTCAACTTAGCGTTGCGCAGACAATCACCTACTTCTCGTAAGGCTTTCAGATCGGAGTCAAAGTCTGGTGATACGACTAATAAATCATCCAAATATACAAAGACGTGTTCGCGTAAACGACCAGGTATAATTTTATCCATAAGTCGACACATACGTTGAGGGGCATTGCACAATCCAAAAGGCATGACGGTATATTGGTAGAGCGGCCTGCCGGGCACTGTGAACGCTGTCTTCTCCCTTGACTGCTTCTCCAAAGGAATTTGCCAAAAGGCGTCCTTCAAATCGATGGACGAAATGAAGTGCGTGTCCTGCAGTCGTCCAAGCAATCCGTCGATGTGGGGTAAGGGGTAGGCGTCCTTTTTAGTGACTAGGTTCACCTTGCAAGAGTCCAGACAGAACCTGACCTTCCCAGGTTTACGTACAAGTACAACTGGGGAATTCCAGGGACTGTTGGACTCTTCAATTACCCCTAACTCCAACATACGGTCCAGTTCTTCATATATCAGCTTTTGGATTGCTGGAGAGATGGGATAGTGCTTTTGTTTTATTGGTAAGGCATCGCCGGTATCAATAACATGCTCTTCTAGGTGGGTCTTTCCCAAACCTAGAGCTGTGAAGGAAGGAAATTGAGCAATGACTGTGTCTAGTTTGGCTCTGTCTGGGTTATTCAGGGAGTGAAAGTTCGTCTCAACCGAAGAAGAAGGCTGTACATTAAGAGAGGAGATGATGTTTGGTGCGAGTTGAAAGGCTCGCCAGAAGTCGACGCCTAAATACAATTGTTGGCTTAAGCCAGGCACTACAAACAGGGTGAGAATTTCAGACTGTCCTCGAAAGGTGACTGCAGTTCTGATTGTGCCGGGGACGGACTTGCTAGTAACGTCGGCGGTACGAACTGAGGCTGACAATGCGGAGAGTTTTAAGCCTGAGCGCTGGACAAACTCTAGGGCTCCTTGTCCCAAGCAACTCACACTGGCACCGCTGTCAAGCAAACCTAGGATTGACTCGTTGGCTATCTGAACTCTGACGTAAGGTCGACCGTCATCTTGACTGGTAATAACAGTCGAGATTAAAGACTGCTTCGTCTTTCTCCTCGCACGTTTTCTCTTTCGGAATTCTCTCCATCGTCGTCTTCTTCGATTGAGAGGGAGAGTCACTTCCTCAGCAAAGATACGAGCTCTTACTCGCTCGTAATTTAGTTGCCTCTCATGCAGGGACATTCCTCGCATGAGGTAAAAAGGATCTGTCTGGGTGGTACTCTCTTTATGAGAGGGATCAGTCTGGGTACATTGTGACAAGGCAGGGTAATTCAGGGTGTCGTCGAAGTCGCCTTGCTGATCATTATCTTCGGCGAGTGGAGTCCCCTGCTTCGACCACTCGCCCTGGCGTTTTCCGGGTTACACCGGGAGCACTTAGGTGACACTACTCCTGGTTGACCACAGGTGTAGCAGAAAAGTCTCCTGATTTCACTGAGACAAGAATGGAAGAAGTGACCCGCTACACCACAGTTCCAGCAAGTCATGCGAGTTGCCGTGTCTGGGGAACGCCTCACTTCTTCCACTCCAGTCACAGGGAATCCAGAGGAATCCTCTGCCTCCTGGGTTGAGTAAAAATCAAGTTCATGGACGTCTGTTCGCGTAGATCGCCTGTGTAATTCACGTCGTGTCAGCCAGCGTTCAGCCATACGGCATAGGTTCTGCAGTTGATCCATGGATCTTACTGTAGCCGTTGAGAATTGCTGACCGATACGGGGATGCAGATTGTCTCTGACGATCTGGACTAGATCGTTTTCAGGTGGTGGTGTTCTCATGTGTCCCACAATCGACCGTTCTTTGCGGAGGTAGCTGTCGCAGCTCTCCGAACTCTGGCGGAGTTCCATCAGAGTCCGCATCAGGTCCAAGTCTGTTTCGGCAGAACCGAACTCTTGTCTGATACGATCTCTGAATAGTTCCCAGCCAAAGTCCGGAGAGGCGTGACAGAAATGGTTCCAGAACCATTGTTCGGCCTCGTCCTTCAATAGGATATGTATGTTGCAACACAGCTCATCTTCGGACACGCGGGAACTGAAAGCTAGTCGCTCGATGCGAAACAAAAAATCTTCAACAGTAAATGCCGGGCTACGACCAGAGAACTGAATACCCCAGGACGCTATGATGGAAGGGCGTCTGGGTTGGTAATTAATCCTCTCAGCACCAGGCCTATGGCTATGCTGAGGTAGCTGACGGGGGACATGCTCGAAGAGTCGGGGTGGCCATCTAGGGCTCGTTTCAGATTGTCGAGGCAGTGTATCCGGACCTATCGAAGGAGCTGGGCACACCTCATCAGGTCTGGCGGGGCTACTGACGGACCCTGACCTATACAGAATGGACTGCGCTAAGTTTGTTCGTAGCAGACCTAACATCTCCTTTTTCAGGACCTCCATCTGCGTTGCCAACTGATCAACAGTGACTACTGAGGCTGCCGTAGGGTGCGGGTTTTTTGGCGGGGGAGGGGTAAGCCGAAGGTTCCTCAAGTCTTCCAGCGGCTGAGCCTGATTAGTCGCAGGAAGAGTCCAGGCTCCGCTAAGGGACAAGTTTGACCCGAAGTTAGGCGGTGGTTTAGACAGATCTGGCTGAGGCGCCGATGCCGTGCCTTTAACTGAGTCCGAGGAGAACCTTGCCGACCCATAGGTTTGGTTGAGAGCTATTTGTGTTTTGATCCTCGTCACTGGTGGTGTAGTAAGGACTTGCGACTGTTTAGGTTTTGCCCCACGCCCATCAGGTTCAACTCCGGGCTTCGCAGCTGGTGATCGGAACATTTAAAAAAATTCTTGCTTCAGGCAATAAAGGGCAATACAATTACAATGTAGCCGCGTATGTATAATTAATAAAAAGTCATGAGACAGAAAGTCTCAGCCAAATAGTACGGGAGTCTCAGCTCCGAAGGTTGCAGCACAAACTCAAGCTTGAAGGCGGCAAAATGGAAATCAGATAAAGAAATAAAAGGGCAAAAAAAATGAGCTATGATAAATCAAAAAAAAAAATATAAGTATAAGAACAAAACCATAAGCAAAACTGCATGTAAGCTAAATCGAATCAAAATCAGAATTCAAAGAAAATTATCAACTCATCCGAAATCAACCAAAAAAAATGAAAATGTTTTTGAGAAAAAAAAACCAAAAAAATAATGAACGAAATTAAACAAACAATTATTTCAGGTTCCCTCCAGAAGCTTCTTCTTCATCTTGCTAGGGATGGGGAAGGGGGGAGAAGGTAGGTGGAAATAGACAAACACAAAAAGGAAATAGATAAAGAAATTAAAGGATTGC
The DNA here is from genome assembly GCA_964036015.1 of Leptarthrus brevirostris. NCBI lineage: Eukaryota > Metazoa > Arthropoda > Insecta > Diptera > Asilidae > Leptarthrus > Leptarthrus brevirostris. The sequence continues at coordinate 54,335,666 of OZ038374.1, forward strand.
AGAAAATAAAAAGAAAGGGGTTTGACTAATGAACAGAAACTAAAAGTATTCACCAAAATGAAAGATTTTGAAAACAGGAAGAAAACTAAAAAAATTTTGGAAGGTGAGAACCTGGATGAGGTTCCCAAAACCCACAACATCTGTCCTGCCTGTGGAGCTGGAGATATCCTGAACCTAGAGAAGCTAACCGAGCACTTCCACTAGCCATACCAGGACAGCATCCAGGCCGTACAAGGTACTCGACTAGTGGAGTGATTCGGCAGCCATTGCCTAAGACAGGCCTTCGTCTGACTCCACAGCTCCCAACAGCATGAGATGCCGATGATCTGGTAGTTAACCATACCTAGGGCGACATCGGACATCGCTCAAGGTACCCGAACTAACACCTAGCACCGGTCATTTCATGCTGAGGACAGGGCATAGTTGGATACTGTGTCCTATTTACAAAAGCTGGCATGCCTACGGACACTTTTAGGCATACCAGGATAGAGGTACTAGACCTCGAAGGTGCTTTACAAAAAGGGAAGAGACGACAGCCGTTCAGGCCAACATCGCCTAAGTCCGAGAAGGACTAGCGGATCAGCCTAAGCTGACATGCCATCTCTTTTGAGGCGCAAAGCCTCCAGAAGATGCTGGAGTGTCTTCCCTAGGGGAGACCTGCTTTGCGTTGGGCGCCATTTATGTAATGTATGTGTGTGCGGATAAGCAACGTGAAGTTGCCGCAAGATGTTCAAGTGGCACGCGCTAGCTGGCAGCACGTCCTAGCTCGTCGGTATGGGATGTAGGTCCTTGAACATCCGATTCACACATCTATAACAGAATTCGCGTGCCTGTGGCGAGAGAAGGTTGTGGACTCCTTCTCTCAGGTCTGCCACAAAAAGAAAAAAAACGAAAAAACAGAACTTGAAGGAGGAACAACAGGTCTGGTGTCACCAGTTGTTCCTAGCCGCCCTGAACTATCTTGAAAACACAAACAAAAGGAAAATTACCCCCATAGCGATAGTTCAGGTCACTAACCCACGCCATTCCTGTACCTGGCTAGGGTACAGGCCCAACCTATAAAAGGGTGCTGAAATGAAAAAAACGACAAAACAAAAAAAAACAATTAGGGCAACAACATTATGGAAAAGGAGGAGGAATGAGGGAATCTAGAGGGGAAGAAGCTTCTGGAGTCCTGAAATTAAAGATAATATTTAATTCATCTTATTAACGATATATTCATAATAATGAAAAAAAACTAACATAGTCTGTACAATATATCCACAATAAAAAAAATCTATCATAGTCTGATACAGTACGTCTTAATCTTTATCCGTTATAGTCTGCAAATGTAACCCTACACAGTGAGATTGACTACTATTGCCTAATTAAGTTTTATCGCATCCTTGTTTGTTTGCAAATTCATCCACGTAACTAGCTGAGTTCGCTTTTGATCAAAGTAAATTCAAATGAACGTAAAAGAAAAAGATTTTTATAATATCTAGCTAGATATTAACGGCGGAACTACGCGCGACTAAGATGCGTAAGTATCACGGAATATAATTTGGTTAAATCATAACTTACTCGTAGATGCGCAAACAACATGCTTATGCTATTGAACCAGTAGTGTAAACAAAATAATTTTAATTTATGGTTTCTCTAAATTAGTCTTTAGTTTGCTATTTACATATTTCGAGAGAAAGACCTGCCATACCATAATCTCTTGCCTACTTAGGCCAATTGCTTAAAATTCACGCAAATGTAACAATGAGAGCCTCAGATAATATTCTTCCCGTATAACGAAACTTGCAATCGTAAATATATATGTATAATGACAAGTATGTACTATAAGGAAATTTAAGTTTAATAATAATTTAAGTGAAATTCATGCATATCACGCCTAAACATTTCAATCGGCCGTGTTCAAATTTCAGCAGCCCAAATAAACTTTAAATCTAGATTAAGTTAATTCAAATGATTATGTATCTACTTGCATAAGCTATGAAAGGTATTATTGAAATAATTATATATCTACTACATAAGATATGAAATATTTTTATATAAAAGATACGAAAACTAACCTAGAAGAAATCTCTTACTAAACTTCTAAACTTCTTATAAAACTTAAAAGTTCCATTACAGCTAAGGACGAACGCTTCTGGCTAAAAATATGTTTCTTATTGGTTTTGACCGTCTCTTCATTTCGCACGAAAACTAGTTAGCAATTGTTTCACGAATCCTTTACACATCTTTCAACCGACAGCTTATTTGGTTTCGTTTCGTTCTTGTACTCAAGCGAAATTGAATTTTTCTTATAAATTATCTGATAAACTAAAAACACTATATGTCTAGGTAATAAAAAAACCAATTGGATAAAATCCTAACCGCGATGGTGTATTGACGTTGAAGTAAAGTGTAGCTATTGAACTTACATGCAATTCTATGTTAGATTTTTGATACATGGATGGGGCTGTACTCTTCTCATGGAGCCCGAGTAATTGCGGGGCTTTCCTTCCTTTGATGGATCACTTTTAACCAATTCTTTGGGGACACGAACCTCAACCAGGTCTTATAGTGGTTTGCTTGCCTTGATAACCTGACTAGGGACAGGGGTTAACGATGCCGCTGAGCGTGCCTGGACATTCCCGACATTAACTCGCTGATAGTAATCAGCCCCAACGGCCTCAAGTTTTACTTGCTGTGTTACGTACTCTGAAATTTTTATAAAATTGGTAACCTCATTTATGTAATCTTTTTGGTTTTTAGGTAAAATTACCGCTTTGGACAATCAGAAGGAATGCAATTTAATGAAGTCGATGTTATCCCGCGTTTTCCATTTGCTCTTTCTTCGGGAATATCCGTCGGGCTGCGAGCCAAAAGAGTTTTTTTTCCTCTGCCTTGTGTTTCTACAAGTGCAGATTAATGCGTTAAGCACATTCTGAACCAGGATGGTTCAGATAAATTTAGAATATTAAATTAAATTGAAACTTACCTCTGTGTGTAGATCTTAACCTGCTAGCTGTCACGGAATATTTGTTATCTTCTTCTTCTCATGAAGAGATTACATCCGTGGCACAGAGCAGGGATGACAACCACAGAGTGTGAAAGGGTATGTTTATACCAGAAAAGGATAAGGTGGGCTCACATTACAAACTCTATTTTTTTAACAAAATTAAAATTTTTTTTTTGATGCACTTTAACTAAACGAATTTTTATCTCTCTCTCTCTCCTCGTCGTCCTTCCGTAGGGCGGCCATGAACATCGCTACGTCGGTGGGTGGGGTCCTCACGATGAGGTGAGTGGCATTCTCTCTCTTTTCAGGTCGTTATTGGGCATCTAGAAGACATAGGCCCCCATGCAAGGGGAGTCATGACACCAGACTCCCCCAACGATATCCGGTAAGTCGAGCAACGCCTGCTCATATCCTCTTCCTCCTGTCATGTTCCTGTTTTTTTTTGGTTTTTTCGAAGTTAAATCCTCTTTGGTCTTTTTTTTCTCTAGTTTTCTTACTTTCGCGGTTTTTCTCTTTTTCTTTATTTCATTTTTTTTCTCATCAAATGTTTTGTGGTTTTTTTTTTGTTCGTCCCACCTATCCTATATCCCTCGGCATGATTCATGTGCTTTTGTTACGCGACCGCGTAACTGCATCTGCTGACAGGTGAATGTCCAGCGGAGGCCGTGATCCTGGCTGACATCAGCTGACTTTCAGTTGATGTCTTCCAGAGTCATAGCCTGCCTTGGGCAATCATCCAGCAGCAGTGTCGGTCCCAGCTCGCAACACATTTATGAAAATTCTTTTAAAATCATTATAACATGAAATTTTATTTATTTTTGAATTTCATTAAAATGACAATGATAAATGAAAAGACGGTCACGTAAACATCTGAAGCATCCAAAGCCTTAGAATATATAACAACAGGAAAGGCCCTTATCTGTGAAACCGTGTACGTGTGATCGGCATTTGGCTTTAAAGCGCCGAAGCGCGAAGAACTAATAAGGAAGTGCCATAAGCTCAGAAAACTCTTTAAGTTGTGGAATTACACTTTCTTGTGTAAGTACACCATTGAAGTAACACAAATTTAGAATTTTAGAAAAGGGATCGGGAAAAATATATATACATACCCTCAATTTGTTATGTGAGCCAGATAAGTTAGCTGTGATATCTCCGGGACAAGGTCAGTCGGTGCACCAACTCTAAAGACCGTGTCGGGTGGCACTGCTGCTGTCAGCAGCAGTAGCAGTAGGGTGTTCTTATGGTCCATTCCGAAGCACGTGACACAACCGGTCAGAGGAACAAATTTTGCTGCCTAGTTATCTCTAGTCCCAATTCTGTAGTGCCATCTCGAGGGCAGCACGATTAACTTGTCTTCTAACCTACGAAGAAATAACTAAACGGACCGGCTGGAAACGCAATTTTTTGAAGCATCTCACAACTCCAAACCTACGAGGAAGAAACTAATGGAGATGCCCTTACGTATATGTATACGCTGATTTTCCATGGCCAGATTTTAATGCGTGTGATGTCAAAATTAAACGTTGTGCTGTCAAATGAACGAAGTTCTGTCACTTTTCTGTTTACTTGACGCGATAAAATTGTTGACCGATTTAAAAGTTCTGATTAAATGAATTTGGTGTAATATATATCATTACAAAATTTATATTGTTGAAGTGAAAGAAGATTTATATACACTTTAACTGAAATTGTTAATTAAATAACCAAGGTTTTAGTGAAAACTTATTGTGAAGTGCATAGTGGAATTTTGTCCAAATAACACCCTGTTCTGTGAATATTCTGCACTGGTGGATGGAGAAAAGTTTATCTGGCAGGGGTTTCCGAAAATTTTTATTTTATCAATATTTATAGATTTTTTGATCGTTAAATTTTATATTTATGTAACTATGAATTATGCAGTTAATAAAATAGAAATATTGACATTGATAAGTTTTCTTGTACTTTAGATTCCCAAAATATGTAGTTTTACGACAAAAGTGGCTTAAAGTTCTTGGAAGAAGATTTTCAAGACGAAGACTTATTTCAACGAGCGCTGAATATTTTCAATAACTGGAAATGCTTTTTTCAGTAGTAAAGTTCTTGGAAGTTAAATTTTCATACTAGAAAGGGAAAAGTGATTTGTTCAGAGCATTTTTAAATCAAAACCTATTTCAGCTCAACGAATGAGGCTAGGAAGTGATACAAATTAAATTGAATATTTTCGATTACTGGAAATACTGTTTGCAACTAATCTAATCTTTTCTGAAGAAATCCACACAAATTAAATGTGAGGGAAAACATTGTAATCATTGAGCCATTGGGCGGATTAAATTAATCAAATTTAATTGAATTCGTAATATTAGGCAATTTTTATAGCTTGATATTTTATTCAAAAATCGGTATACTGATTATTCTTTTAAATAATGCTGATATTAAGAAGACGAACTTCCAATTTTATATGGTAAAATTTGTATTTACATTTTGTTTATTTGAACGTGTCTAAGTTGTTTAAAAAACGCGCCAAGAACCCTCTCAAGCAAAATAATTTTGCGCCGCCTGCAATGCCGTTTTACTGAGTGTGGGAAAGATTAAGCCATGAACTGACGAATTTCACGCACACACATTAGGGCCAAAATGGTCTGGTTTTTCGATAAGTTTACATTGCTTCTTATGGCAGCCGGGGGGGTGATTTTTCTTTAAACTCATCCTAATGCCTAAACTATAACTTCTATGAAAAAATTGTTTTGTTCTACGTGATGTAAACAAAACAATCTTTCGAATGAAGTAAAAATATTCATACCCTACTTAAGAAAATAATAAACATTTTTAAGCCTAAAAGTGCGGAAGTGGAAATTTAAAGAAAATACAAGCGACAGAGCATGGTCGGACCATGACTTACTGCTTGCGTTTAGGATGAAAATTTGGTTTGCGACTAAAATTTCACGTTTAATCAAAGATTTCTTGTTATTTTGCTTAATAAGGTGTACATGTTTTTACTTTATTAGAAAGATCATTTAGTCTGCTTTAAGTTAATATAAGACTAATTTTTTCATATAACTAATAGTTTTGGCGCTAGGGCGAGTTTAAGGAAAAATGTCCCCCTGGCTACCATAAGAAACAATGTAAATATGACCATTCAGTCAGACCATTTACGACCACATGTAAAAGTCCAGTTCATGACGGTGGTTTTGGTTTAGGGCATCTCCATTAGTTTCTTCCTCGTAGCTCCGAACATACTTTCCACTACAAACGCATTTTGAACAAAATACGAAAATAAATTTTCCTTTCTACTTTTAATTAAAATTGCTTAGTAATTAACTTTGTTTACACGTTTAGAGCTTATTTACTACCCATCTGTAGCGAAATATTTTGAAGAAACTTCCGTATGAAATGATATTCCGAGCAATCGGCGATGGTCGCTATTTTCACACTTTTGCACAATGCACGACAATTTATTTAGTTCATTTTACAATGGAAACAATTTTCACTTCCTTTATGTTTGAATTCATTAGATTTTTTTCACAAATTAACATTCTTTAAAGCGTGCGAACATAAAAGAAAACTTTCTTCTTATTGACGAAATTAAAGTCGCCCTTTCGTCCCCCATACTGCCTCCACAAAAGAGATGCTTCACTCACATACAGGATTTATACACGGTATAGCCGTTTAGTTCTTTCTTCGTAGCTTCTAACTCCGAATTGACGTTTCGTGCAGTGTCATTTGCTCGGGAATAAAATATGCTGCCGTAGATGTGCAATCTGATACGGTCGGCAGCGAAATAATTTTGCTGCTATCCATGCTGTCGGCAGATGTGCAATCTGATACGGCTATACTGCTGGCGTTTCAAACATCCACAAATTTGAGTTGCGTTTTGACGGACAGATGTCGCCTGGCAATGCTGTAAACTTAGAACAGAAAACGAAAGGAAGTGCAATACCGTGTATAAATCGTGTACGTGTTTTTCGATTTTTTGTTCGTTGGAAAGGTGTGGGAAGGTAAAGAAGGTATATAGAGAAAGTACTGCCAACTCGATATACCAAATTAAGAAAACAAAAACTTCTTCCCTTCCATATGGTCACTATTGGCGCTATTTTTCGTGCCCTTTTGCGCACCATGTACATTTACAAATTTGCTGTCAAATCCAAATTTGCTGTCAAATCCAAATGACAAATGAGTTCCATCATGGACGCCATACTGACTGCATGTGTTTGGACAGCCCGCTCTGCAGATTAAATAATGTTTAATCTGCTAGAGTGGCGTTAGTACTGAATGCGTGGGGTCTTTGTGGGGTGACATTGGAACTCATTCAGAACAAGTCATACTTCAATATATAAACTCATAAGTTCCTTTAAATCGTTCAAGAAGTGAAATTTCTAATTACAAGTGATCGAAATCTACCGTTATCTATAAACACGCGGTCATAAAGCCGCGTTAATATCTAAAATTCTTAAATAATCGCTACTCGCACGAGTTCTTCCCTGGTTTTGTCCTGTTGCAGGGGGAACCGTTCTTTAATGTGGCCGGTAATACAGTTTATTCTAAGGCTGGCCAGGTGTAAATCGTCATTAAGTGTTTAATGTAACGGGATTTGCTGTGCATTTACCGTTCTGGGAAGAAGAAGAAGAAGAAGAAATGACAAATGACGCGAAAGTATGTTTTCTCAGAATATCAACAAGCTCACAGAACAGACGAGCTAGAGATGAATGGGTTGTAGAAAAATAAGGATTTTGGTCTAATTGCCCTTCTAGCTTTCTTGACGAATGTCAGTTATAATTTAGAATTTGCCAAATCGCAAATTGAGTGGATGAGCGATAAACTGATGAAAACCAGTAAAGCATTTGCCACAATTTAATCGAATTAAGCAAAATCTCAAGTCCTAAGGTTGTTTGAGCAAATACACCTGATGTGAAAAGTGTATTTACCCAAGATCTTTTTGTACAATTGGCTGGGAATATCAATAATAGTATAATATTAACAACAAGGTAATTTATTGAAAAATTTTAAGCCTTTTTGAAATTTACGGTATTTCCAGGACTTCGCCGGGAACACTTGCTCTGAAATTTATGTTTACAAACGTGTAGAACTAGAGGGGGCAGAATTAGAAGAATATCTTCGAACACAAGAGTAAAAACATAATAGTCTCATAGTTAAACGGGATTTAGATGAAACCAATTGTGATTCAGATGATGATCTTGAAATGAATGTTATCACGGGCAAACATGGTATTGTGAACGACCTCATACTACATTTTTAAATCAAGCAGGAAGCAGAATGAAATGTTTCCTTTTCAGGAAGAAAGAATTAAATGCGATGAATATGGTGAAATAATTCAACTTGATGACTATCGAATTGCTGATATAAATCCAGGCGCTTTGGTCGAAGAAAATAAAGAAAACTTTTAGATCAAGCTGGAGGATATTAGAAACAAAGACTGAGAAAAAGGATAAAGGTATGTATGTTGTGAATGTAAAGAAAGAAAGACAAGCTAAATAACTCCTCTTTGTACTTATTTTAAATTATCTCAATTCCCTCTTAGATTTGCTTCCACTTGAGAAACCAACCAAATGTATTAGCAGCCGTAAATTGTTCGAAATCAATGCACAAATTCAGTTCATACATTTTGAAGTTCGATCGGATGGTGAATCAACATTAAAAATGTTATTGTCTATCTGCGTCCTCGACGAGTAAATGCCGACCTTTGGCGGCAGAAATTGTTAGAAAACATTGTCAACAAAATATTGTTCCTAGAGTTTTTATTTCGCAAAAAGGAGAGGTAAATTTTTTTTAAAGATTCCTCCAGCATGTTTTCACTTCAGATAGTTGATGCCATCACCGAGAAACACATTTATCAAGTGCGGCTAACTGAAGGTCTTGTATCCATGCTTGAGTTTTAACGAAGTAAAGATGCTGAAGTTGCTTGGGTTGATGCAATCTGTGTCAGAAATAAAAATATTAAAACCCCTATGAACGATGGTGAAATGGAAGTCGAAGATAAGCAAATTTTGACTTTGGAACCATTGGAAGCTGATGAAATTCCTGTGCATAATTCAGTGCTAATAAAAAAATTGAAACTATTTGATTTCAAGCAGGCTCTTATGAAAAACAATAAAAGTTCAGAATTTGCTGGAGGCGTATTGTGGTGCAACAATGGCACACTTGCGCTTAGAAGAGTCTATACGGGTCGTGTTACGATTGAAGAATGTTTGTTTGAAGATTATTATAAAATAAGGGAACTGTTATATGAACAATGTGTAATTGTATAAGTGCGAATAAATATGTTTAGAAATAATATTTAAATGAAGAAAATGTTTTTCTTGATAATATGAGGAAACACAATTTTCTAAGTCCTTACAGTGCTTTACATATTGAGCTAAAATATTTAACTTCAATCAACTGAGAGATAGATTAGTTCAATACTTCGTAGTTGTCGCATCCTATAAGTATACAAGTCTTATTAATAATTTTGAAGAGCTTAAAATTATTATGAAGCATGAAGGTTCTGATGTAGTGTTACTTTCTGAAACACAAGTGAAGTGAATGACTGTAAAAATGAATTGAATCCCAGGCCTGCCGGGGAATTCGAATCGAATTTTTTTAAAAAGAGTGACGATAAGCAGAATTAACTAACTAAATGTAATCGAAACCAGTAATTCATTGCTTCCTTTTGTAATTTTCATGTGGTGTCATAATATATCTCAGAAAAGCGTGGCAATATGAAGTGCTATCTGAATATTTTATTTTATTTATTAAGATTCATCAAATACTGATACTGAAAACTAACCCTAACAAAGCTGATTCTCCTGTTGAGTTCTCGACAAGTGAAAATCAGTAAATTCAAGACGATTATTAAATAGACGACATAGATGTATATTATGGTATGCATGAGCCTATTATGCGTGCCATAATTTTTGTGGCGGTGGGGAATATGTTTATAAGCTATAATAAATTAATGTCAAATGTCGTTACCCGCAATTTTCTTCGAATAGTTCCTGTGGGTTCACGAACCCAGAATTTGGGTTATTCTGAATAATTTTCGAATTGTCTTTTTTGATAATTTTTTTATGATCAATGGGCAATGTTTGATTTGATTTGGAAATAGAAGGATATTGAAAATGATTTGTAAATTCAAAATTTTAAAAGTTTAAAATAACTTTAATGAAAGAAATACGGAAAAATATAAATAATACATGAGCATATTGTGAATTGTTCACGTCTAAATCTACTTCTACAGGATAATACATCATTTATATGAAAAAATGTACTAATTTTTACCCGACTTCCCAAAAAACAAAGGTTCTAAGTTCGACGCGTATTTTTTATTTTTTTCATAAAGTTTTTTTTATGTAACGCGTTGACCGATTTTGATGATTCTTTCTTTGCGTGGTAGAGTATGTTCTCCAATTGTACCATGTCCAAAAATTTTTTGGTGGGGTGGGGGTGAAACCTAACTTTGTAACGCGCGGACCGATTTGGTTGGTTCTTTTTCTGCTGTACAGAGTGTGATCCCGCATTGCTAATAGGGGTAAAAATTGATCTACGTTTGTGGAGGGGTAGTCTAACTTCGTAACGCGTGGACCGATTTGGATAATTCCTTTTCTGTTAGGTAGAGTATGTTTCCTGGTTGATACCACGAGAAAAAAATATTTAGGGTGCGGGGGTGAGGGTTTGGGGCGGAACCCAACTTTGTAACGTGGACCGATTTGGGTAGTTCTTTTGCTGTTGTAGAGAGTTGATCCCCATTGCTAATAGGAGAATAATTTGGACCCAGGGGTCTGGGCGGGGGTGAGGGGGAAACAGTATAACTTCGTAACGCGTGGTATTTATTCTAACAATAAATTACGTGAAGTGAAAAAAGACTTTTATTTTGAAACTTTAATTTAGTAAAAACGCTTACTAACATACTTCTTGATCTGAGAGGTCAGCTATATTGTTCGAAACTCCACTATATTTATAAAGCAGATATTATCTAAAAATCGTTTATGTTGATCATGCCTGAACGTCTACAGATAAGTTAAACAGTCTTAAAGGCAGTAATTCTTACGGCCTTCTTTTTGTAAGAGCATTTGCGTTTATTATTAAATCGACGGAACACACCACTACAGGAAAGGATATTTCATAATAATCATCTGACTCAGTCGTTCTCATGCACGTTAAAATCGACTATAGCGATTCTTTCTGCATGTGAACGTGTTGGCAGAACACCATTCTTTTATGGAGTTTTCGATGACTATTTGACATAAAGGTTGCTCTATCTCCCAAAGATTTTATTGCCTGAAATTATTGAAAAGTACCTAGAAAACCTGTGGTTTCATCAAGACGGCGCAACCTGTACTACAGCTGGCATGACAATTGGTCTTTTGCAAACAAAGTTTCCGCAACGAATAATTTCTCCTTTTGGTGAGTTCAAATGGTCGCCGAGATCGGATGATCTAACGCCCTTCGATTACTTCCTATGGGGTTCATAAAAGTAAAAATTTCCAAACGATTACAAAATTAAAGAATAATATCCAGCGCGCTGTTGGCGAAATAGAGCCAAATGTCACAAAGTCACCGAAAATTTTCATAAAAGAATGGTGTCCTGGCAATTGAGTAGAAGAGGTCATCTCAGCGATGTTGTGTTACACATTAAATTTCTATCTTTGTACTTCATGTTAAAATAAATATATTTGAACTTTTTTATTAATAAACGGGTTCTATTAAAAAATTAAACATAAACGTCTTATTTCGATACCCGACAACGAAGGAAAACGACACCCACGATTAATAGACTTGATATTAGTGAATACCTGTAATCTGACGTATAACCAAAATATTACGCATTTTAAATTAAGTTGTACTTAAAAAAAATAACTTTGCAAAATATTTTTTTATTCATTGCATCGCACGTTTAATATAACTCATGATTTACCAAAGCCACCCATAAAATTACTTAAGCCGCCAAGGACTCCCTGTTGTAATTGTCTCATCATATTTTGCAGTCTTGGTATGACTCCCATCTAATAAAAAGTGTTCATAATAGAGATATAAATAAAATTAAAATGAGTGTACCTGTTACAATAATCGTGTATCATTTGTTGATTTAGTTTTGCAATTTGTGTAGGATTACGTTCTTTAACATGGCACCAGCCTTGAAAAGTACCTTAACTCCGCCCATTTTCTTAACAACAGCAGCAAACTTTGTGTAGTGAGTAATAAGTGTTTTAACTTCTTTTTCTGTAACACCTGAGTTCTGCGCTGCTCTAGTAGGCTGTTTGCTAAATAATTTTGCACTGTCTCTGTTATCCAATTCTCCATCCGACATACTATCCATAGTCATTATTCGGTTTATTCGAGCCACCGATTGCTCTCCGCCTTTCTTCATAGAGTCCTGAGAGAAAGCTGGCATCATTCCCTAGAAGTGCTGTTACATTGTAGAGATATCTAATAATCTAAATTTACTGAGTCTTACCATAATCTGTGAAAACGGTCCCATTTTCATTATATTTTGAAACTTCGTACGTATCTCGAGTTGTAAATTGACCATATTTAATCTTTTCAAGTAGTTCCTCATTATCGTCCAATTTTAATTCGTTCGCTTTGTCAATAAGTCCTTCGATATCTCCGATGCCAAGAAGCTTACTTACTAACAGTTTGGTTTGAACGGTTCCAGATCTTCAATATGTTCCAATAAAGATAATTGAAGATTTTGTTGCTACAACACTATTTTAATAAACTATTTTCCTTATAAATGTTAACAAGATTTTAGGTCTGTTCGAGGAGACCACTCCGAGTGGCGCAGATCTCGGCTCGACTCTACTCGGATCCAAAAAGAGCGGGTTATAAAAGAGCAGCGCACAGCTTTACTCTAACCCGAGTAGCAAAACCAGATTGGTTGCAGCACTCCACTCTTAACAGCTGACTGTCACATTTTTAGAAAACAAACCTGTCTCTAATTTTTTTGCAGTATTTGGCGAGAATGTTAGACAAAATAGCTTTCCTCAAGAATTCACCATTGCAGCTTTATTAATTTTGCAGCACAATACTTTAATTTTAACTTGATTAACAAAAAGTCAAACACATCCAAATCACTCTATCTTAAACGTCAAAAAGCTGCACCTTATTTAAAGCAGGAGCAGAAAAGTTCGCGCTTAAGTAATCTAGATTGCCACTCTTTTTTCAAATAACATAAAAGGAGTATCACTCTTTTCTTACAAGTAGAATACAAAATGGCTCTAAATCACTCTTTTTGACTCTGAGTGGCATCAACGAACAGACCTTTTATCTAACTTACGCGTATAGAGAATCTCCACTTTTTGCATGTCCATCTAACGTTGTTATTATAACCGAACCAATATCTACTTTTTCTTTGAACGGTCAAGCTTGAGATTTACAAGCCTATCCTATGATATGGCTTTCAGTTTATATTAATTTATCACATAATATTGTATTGCATTCGCTACTGCCGACATTTCTTGAAACAACGATTCTTCTTGGTTATGTATCCCACTAGTATCAACAATTATTATCTCGAACCCTTCTTTCTTTAACATTTCTACAAAATCCTGGGCTATAACGACTGGATCAACTTCTGGCATAGAACGGTATTCGCGCTTTAGTTTCATTTTGTTCGATTTGATTGTAGGCACCAACCCGGAATGTGTGAGCGCAGACTAAAACAAGAGTTCCAATTTTTCTTTTTATAGTGATAAGCTAGTCGTTGTTTTTCCAGAACCTTGCAAATCTACAAACATTATGGGACGTCCTTTAATGGGTTGGTATGGTTTAACATCAAAGTAGCAAAGTATGTACCTTAATCAATTTCTTGAAGACTGCATATTGAATCATTCTTCGTTTGTTGAGTCGTTTTGTTGCTAAACCCGGCTCGACTGCATTGTTACAATGCATATTTCAATACAAATTACAAAAACATTGAGGCGATTTAGAACCGTCCTAGTGACATTTACCATGTAATTATTTGAGTTTTCGTGCTTTCGCGTAAAAGTTGTACCACAGTACTGCGCCATACTTAAGTATGAAACACAATTGCGACTGCCGACGTCCAACGCATGAAAAAGTTCGCTGTCAAAATATGAAAGTACTACGTTTAATGGGTATGCACAAAACTGGAACTGCCAACTGCCAGCATCCGACGAACTGGTCGTCGGAATAGAGCAATTTTCTATTTTGGCAGTCGGACGTTCAGTATTGCCAATATAAAAATGATATTTTAAAATATTTTTAAGTGCAGCCAATATAAAATTGGTACCTGAAGCCATTCTTCTTCGCTATTCGCCGCCGCCGCAATTGTGTTCCAACTTTGCTGACTGCAACTTTTGACAGCGAATTTAGGTCGGCAGTTGGCAGTTTTGCAGTCGATTCGTCGCAATTGTGTTTACACCTTTAATTTAAGGGCAGAGCAGCCAACTTTAAAAAAGCGAATGAGGGAAGATTCTTCGTGCAGTTTAACGAACCTTGGAATATTGTCGGAACTTACCTTCCTTATGGGAAGGGAGCTTCAACTTCGCCATAACGAAATGTCAATTTGACTTGGACTTTCTGAAGAGTGCGGATCCAAGTGTTTATTCAATAATTTTCAGTGTTTAGTTGTTAAAAGTGGTGTAATTTTACAAATAAAGACAATTAACATTTAAAAGACTGTTTTGGTTTAGTTTACTAAGAATCTCACGTGCTTAAAGGTGTAAACACAATTGCGACGAATCGACTGCACAACTGCCAAGTGCCGACCTAAATTCGCTGTCAATAGTTGCAGTCAACAAAGTTGGAACACAATTACGGCGGCGACGAATAGTAAAACAGAAGAATTTGACATTTCATTGAAATCTTGGCAAATTTGTGACAAAAGTGTATGAATTATTATTTACGAATGCTATTTAGTGAATTTGGATAGACTAAGTTATATTATTGAATAAGAAAAATAATATATAGACATTTAAACAAAACAATTAAAATGATTTTTGATACTGAGGAATTGGTAGAGACTGTACGAATTGTACATATTGCAAGTTGTATAATACCTCATTTTTCGCACTTCTTCAATTAATTTTTCATCAAAATCCATTTTTCACTATCACTCTTTTATTACTGACACCATGTAATGTGTGTGCGGATTTTGTGCAACTTGAAGTTGCCGCAAGATGTCCAAGTGGCACGCGCTAGCTGGCAGCACGTCCTAGCTCGTCGGTATGGGGTCAGGGTCCTTGGACATCCTATCACACATCGCAAACAGAAGTTCGCGTGCCTGTGGCGAAGAAAGGTTGTGGTATCCTTTCTTCAGGTCTGCCACAAAAAGAAAAAAAACGAGAGAAACAGAAACTTGAAGGAGGAACAACAGGTCTGGTGTCACCAGTTGTTCCTAGCCGCGCTGAACTGTCATGAAAATCTTACAAAACGAAAAGTCACCCCCCCTTACTGACAGTTCAGGCTATCAACCCACTCCTTCCCTGTACCTGGCTAGGGTACAGGCCCAACCTGTAAAGAAAGCAAACAAAATAAAAATAAAAATAAAATTCAAAACAAAAGGAAGGATGGGGGAGGGATGCTGGGGACAAGAGGAGGGAGAAGCTTCATGAGGTTACCTGAAATAAAGACAAATTTAGTTCAAATAATCATAATATATTGATTTAAAAAAAGGAGATAATCCAAACATCATGTAGGTTAACGACCGTAATCAATAAACGACCACAAAAAAATCAAACCTACATTTATAATATAATGTACATTGGAAATATGTATTTACTTACAACTTAATTGACCTATATTTCTAAACTTCGCGCCACCTATAACTCCATCATTTACAACGAATACAAACAAAATGTTTAATAAGCTTCAAAGCAAGGTATACTATTTGAACTGGTTAATTATCAAGAGAATAAGGTTGCTCAATGAATCAAAGTCTTGAAAATCACTCTACGATAAACTAGGCTATACGAGAAAGTAGCTGACAAGCTGTACGCCGGGGCCTTTTGTGCACAAAAATCCCGATGCAGTATTATAAGAATATCACTAGAAAAGCAAATCATCTATATATCTAGTTAGGATACGTCTCAATAAGATATACACGGGCAACCCAATTTAAAAGAAAATCTAGAAACATATTCAGTACATTGTTCTTTTGTCGTATCTTTACGTCGTTATCTTATCTTAAAATATGAAAATATGAGTAAGTGCTTAACCGCTTGAAAATTTTGGGTATGATTACTTCCTACTGATTAATTACTAATTGAAAAACATTTTCGGAACTTGACTTAAATATTGAAAGACTAACACGTCACTTGCTAATTCATCTTCAGACCCAATTTGCATCTTTTTTTTCTTTCATTCTTCTTTAAAATTAAACAACATACTAGGTTCTTGGAAGTTATCACTGCTTATTAACACGACTTGAACTGATTTATAATTTAGGATTTAACAAAAAGGGTGCAATAGTTGCATCACTGTGCAAAGCTAGATAAAGGCAATTCAGAATTTTTCTAACAGTTCCAACCCTACGAACTGATGGTTTTTACCTAAGCATTTTTACAGAAAGGCTTAAGGTACACCTTCCCTTTTTTTCTTTACAGCCCTAATTCTAACACATGCATTTAATCCATATATGACAAACTAAAGAACCTGTTTCCGCGTTTCCTTTAATCCAGGGTGATTTGCTGGCTGCTAACTTGGGCCACTTCCAGGGTGAGAGGGGATGCCCTAGCTTGTCCTATTATTTGGCGTACCGCTGGGCACTTAGTGCGGAGAATTCGCCTGCTTCGGTTTTTCTCTTATTTTTCTTCTCTTTTTTTTTTTTTTTTTTTTTTTTTTTTTTGTGTTCTATATAATTAAGCAAGTTAAGGACACAGCGTTCCTAATAATGGATCAATTACCTTTTTGTATGTAAATCCCGGTCGTGTCCCTAATCTGATATCGCGGCGTGCCTGCGAATTATGGGCACCGTGTGAGGTTAATTGGAGGCCAGGGATTGGGGCACAGGGGCCTTCACATATTTCCCCAGGATGTTCGCTTTGGTATAACTGCCTCAGCTTTTTCCGTCTCTTTATGTGATTTTGCTCACCTCCCCGTTTGAAATACGTATGGGTTTGGCGTGGGCTTATATTGCCGCTGCAGGTTGCGTCTGGCGGAATACCTGCCAATTTTCACCGAGTTTGGATATAATTCAGCAAATTATAAACGTAAATTGAATTATCTGAGCATGGATGGCTCAGATAATTAAAGAATTTAAATCGTAAAAAAAATGAAAATTACCTCAAGTAGTTGTTGTCTCCGGCGGCTGTCAGGTTGTTATGTGCTTCTTCTTAACGAAAGCACAGCATCCATGGCAGCTGTCGGAGGCAACAGCTACATAAATAATTGGTAACTTTACAACCAGGTGTGTAAGTGCCTTTACATTTCAGTGCACAGATGGCGCGAAATATTGTAAATACTGGCTCACATTACAACACAGGTCTCTCTCTCAAGGCCTGTAGCTCTAGCGTCCGATGAGAGAGGAGCTGAAGACAGGGAGACAGGAGTTGATCGTGCTCAATAGAGCCACAAGAACACTCCCAGGATCTGGCACTGGCACGCTGGTCGCTGGATAGCTGGTCACGTCCACTTCAAACAGGGAGTCAGCTCTTTCCCCTCCAAGCTCTTATGAGAAGCTGAAGAGCTCAGATCTTTCTCACTGCATGGTTAGAACAACGTGTGGCACGACCACGACCCTGAGAGTAAGTCTCATACTCTACCGACTGAGCCGGGCATTCCTGTCCAGGACGGCGGACGGACGGACTAACACAAAAAAAATTTCGGACTAGATAAGCGTGGACGGACGGACGGATAAGGTTGAGCTGTCTAAAATTGAAAGACTTTCACTGCCGGATGTCTTTAGCGTGAAAGATTCCGATAGACTTGCCTTGCATGTCTTCCAACTGATACAGGCTTTGTCCAACCCTCTTGACAATTCTGGCCTTATTAAATTTATTGGCCAATTTTGCACTTATGCCTTTCTCCATGTCGCTTTGAGCAAAGACCCTGCAATACACTTCTTGTCCAGGAGTGTATGCAACGTCGCGACAGCGAGTGTTGTAGGCTCGTTCATGCTTGTGATGGGCTTGTTGGAGGTGGTCTGATAAACGAGAGCGAATCATCTGAAGGCGGTCTGTTTCTGGCAGCACGTGCACGTCACCGGTTTTCAGCTGCTCAAGTTGTCGTAATAATGGGTAGGTCGAAGCGTGCTGCACCATATGATGACCGAATAATGCATAGTAGGGGTTAATGCCAATAGATTGATGTACTGATGTGCGCAAAGCGCTTCCTATAGCCGCGAGATGTAAGTCCCATGCACTGTGGTCATCTTGCAGGTATGCACGGATGGCAGACAAAATGGATCGGTTAACTCGCTCCGAGGCATTCGGGTGTGGGGAATACTTAGCGGTCTTAATGTGTTTAATCCCATAATCGTTAAGCAGTTTCTGGAAGGTGTTGGATACTGCCGACCATTATCAGAGAAGATGGTTTCCGGAACACCAAAAACAGATAGAACGTCTTTCTCCAAGAAGTCGCATACTAGATCTGCCCTCTCAGCACGCATAGGTTTCAACAAGACAAACTTTGTAAAGCCGTTTAATACAACAAAGATGACTGTGTTGCCTCGCTTCGTGCGAGGATAAGGTCCCAGAAAGTCAATATAAATAAATTGGAATGGACGTTGATATTCCACAGGATTACCCATAGGTGGTCTTAAAATGGTGTTAGGTGACTTGGTTTCTTTACAAACCTGGCATTGAGAGACGTATGAGCGTACTTGCATCACCATGTTGGGCCAGTAGTATTTTTCGCGGAGCCTGCTTAGCGTCTTGTGGAAGCCTCCATGAGCAGATTGAGGTGGCTCATGAGCCTCACGGATCAAACCTTCTGCCAGACCCGAGGGAATCCAAAGCTTCCAGGCTAAGTCCTCCTGGATCAAGTCACCGCTTCGGGGATGGGTCCTCTTGTATACGTACCCGTCCGAGACACAGAGATCAGGAAGTTGTGTTGGGTTTGTAAGTATAGTCGATTTCAACTGCTCATACTCCTCCATGGAGAAGTATGGCGAGTTTAAGTCTACGCCGACTGCACTCACATTCAACTCCTCTGCCGTTTCAGTGTGCGCTCGGGACAGGGTGTCAGGGACCACATTCGGCGAACCCTTGCGATGCTCGATCAGGAAGTCAAAAGCCTGCAGCTTTAAACTCCATCGAGCCAATCGACCAGAGAGATCCGAGTGACTCATCAGCCACTTCAGACTGGCATCGTCGGTGATGATGGTGAATGGCTGTCCTTCAACGTAAGCTCGAAATTTTTTTACGCTCAGCACAGCCGCGTAGCACTCCAATTCAGTAATGCTGTAGTTGCGCTGCGCTGGATTGAGCTTTTTGGACATGTACGCTATGGGTCTTTCAGCGCC
Source organism: Leptarthrus brevirostris (assembly GCA_964036015.1). Taxonomy (NCBI): domain Eukaryota; kingdom Metazoa; phylum Arthropoda; class Insecta; order Diptera; family Asilidae; genus Leptarthrus; species Leptarthrus brevirostris. Next base: position 54,355,054 of record OZ038374.1, read on the forward strand.
ACATTCATCAACTTGAAACAAAACACTACCAACTCCAGAGGTGCTAGCGTCACATTGAATATAAAACCTTTTTGAGAAGTCGGGTGTCGTCAAGATTGGTGCACTGCACATAGCTTCTCTTAAGTTCTCGAACGATTGCTGCGCGTCGTCTGTCCACGAGAAGCTTTTGCTCTTTTTTAAGCAGTCCGTAATGGGGGCTGCTAGGGTTGCATAATTGGGGATGAATCTCTGATAGCAACCCGTCATTCCGAGAAATCTGCGGATTTGTTTAGCAGAGCGGGGTATAGGGAAATCCGCCACCGCTGCTACTTTCTCGGGGTCAGTTCTCAGAGTTCCATCTCCAATCATGAAACCGAGGTAGCGGACTTGCTTGACACAAAAACGGCTTTCCTCGACGTTAATCGTTAATTTAGCGCTGCGCAAACAATCAGCTACTTCTCGTAATGTTTTGAGGTGGGAATCAAAGTCAGGTGATACAACTAATAAGTCGTCCAAATAAACGAAAACGTGTTCGCGCAACCTACCAGGAATAATCTTGTCCATTAATCGACACATTCTTTGAGGGGCATTGCACAATCCGAAGGGCATGACAGTATATTGGTAAAGCGGCCTACCGGGCACTGTGAACGCTGTCTTCTCCCTTGACTGCTTCTCCAAAGGAATTTGCCAAAAGGCGTCCTTCAAATCGATGGAAGAAATGAAGTGGGTGTCCTGCAGTTGACCTAGCAATCCATCGATGTGGGGTAAGGGGTAGGCGTCCTTCCTAGTGATTAAGTTCACCTTGCGAGAGTCCAAACAGAGCCTGATCTTCCCAGGTTTACGTACAAGTACAACTGGGGAATTCCAGGGACTGTTGGACTCTTCAATTACCCCTAACTCCAACATACGGTCGAGTTCGTCGTACATCAGCTTTTGGATTGCTGGAGAAATGGGATAGTGCTTTTGTTTGATCGGCAAGGCATCGCTAGTGTCGATGACATGTTCTTCTAGGTGGGTCTTTCCCAAGCCTAGAGCTGTAAATGGAGGGAATTGCGCGATGACTGTATCAAGTTTGGTTGTCTCCGATGATGTTAGGTGGTGAAAGTTCGTCTCAATCGAAGAAGAAGGCTGTACGTCGAGAGAGGAAATAATGTTTGGCGCAAGTTGAAATGCTCGCCAGAAGTCGACGCCTAAATACAATTGCTGGCTTAGGCCAGGCACTATAAACAGGGTGAAAATTTCAGTCTGTCCTCGAAAGGTGACTGCAGTTCTTATTGTGCCGGGGACGGACTGGCTAGTACCGTCGGCGGTACGAACTGAGGCTGACAATGCGGAAAGTTTTAAGCCTGAGCGCTGGACAAATTCTAGGGCTCCTTGTCCTAAGCAACTCACGCTGGCACCGCTGTCGAGCAAGCCGAGGAGTGACTCGTTGCCTATTTGCACCTTGACGTAGGGACGACCGTCGTCTTGGTTGTTAATAATTGTAGATATTAAAGACTGTTGAGTCTTTCTCCTTGCACGTTTCCTCTTTCGGAATTCTCTCCATCGTCGTCTTCTTCGATTGAGAGGAAGAGTCACTTCCTCTGCAACGATACGAGCTCTTACTCTGTCATAATTCAGTTGCCTCTCATGCAAGGACATTCCTCGCATGAGGTAATAAGGATCTGTCTGGGTAGTACTCTCTTTATGAGTGGGGTCAGTCTGGGTATATTGTGACAAGGCAGGGTAATTCAGGGTGTCGTCGAAGTCGCCTTGCCGATCATTCTCTTCGGCGAGTGGGGTCCCCTGCTTCGACCACTCGCCCTGGCGTTTTCCGGGTTACACATGGAGCACTTAGGTGACACTACTCCTGGTTGACCACAGGTGTAGCAAAAGAGTCTCCTGGTCTCACTGGGACAGGAATGGAACGAGTGTCCCACTACGCCGCAGTTCCAGCAAGTCATGCGACCGGCAGCTTCAGGGGTGCGCCTCACTTCATCCACCCCACAGGAGTAGGTGGTGGTATCACTGCCAGAGTGGAAGGAGTGTCCCGCAACGCCACAGTTCCTACGAGCCACACGACTTGCCGCGTCTGGGGTGCGCCTCACTTCTTCCATTCCCGTCACAGGGAAATCAAGAAACTCCTCCGCCTCCTGGGCGGGGTCAAGGTCTACTTCATGGATGTCGGGTTTGACAGTTCTTCTAAGCATATCACGGCGTTGCAGCCAACGTTCGGCCATGCGGCATAAATTCTGAAGCTGCTCCATGGACCTAACGGTGGCAGTCGAGAACTGCTGTCCTATCTTTGGATGTAGGTTATCCCTAACTATCTGTACCAGGTCGGCTTCAGGTGGTGGCATCCTCATATGTGCTCGTAACGACCAGGCCTTGCGGAGGTAGCTGTCGCAACTCTCCTAACCCTGACGGAGTTCCATCAGAGTCCGCATCAGGTCGAGGTCTGTTTCGGCAGAGCCGAACAGATCCCAGTCAAAGTTCGGAGAGGCGCGACAAAACTGATTCCAGAACCATTGTTCGGCCTCATCTTTAAGCAGGAGATGTACATTCGCACATAATTCTCCATCTAGTACTCGAGAGCTTGCTGCTAACCGCTCTACTCGAAACAGGAAGTCATCGACAGAGAGGGACGGGTTGCGGCCTGAAAAACTTACCCCCCAGGACGCCAAGATAGAGGGGCGTCTGGCTTGATAACCTGCGACTCTAGGAGCGGGTCTCGATCTAACATAGGATGGCTGTACAGGTTGGTGTTCATAGCCCTCGGTTTGCCATCGCGGGCTTAACTCCACTGGATGTGCAGGGGAGGCTGGCTCATGACTATGGTAATGCCGGGTATTAATAAAGGGGGCAGTGCTACCGTTGTGAGCTTCAGCGGGACTACAGGCCGAACCCGATCTCTCTAAAATGGATTGCGCAAAGTTCGTCCTCAACAAACCTAACATTTCTTTTTTTAAATCGGCCATGTGAATTGCCAACTGATCTGCCGTAATCACCGCAGCGTCTCTAGGATTAGGAGCAGCATTTGCCGGAGGGCTAATCCTGGCATTGCGCAACTCATCAAGCGGCTGTGCCTGATTAATGGGAGAGAAGGACCAAGCTCCAGTCAGGGATAGGCTTGAGCCAAAGTTCTTCACTGCCTGATCTCCAATTACGCCTGAGAATGGCCTCGCCCGTTCGTTTGATCTCGTCGATACATTAAAGTCCGGGGGAGGTTTCGAAAAGTCTGGTCTGGCAGGGCAAGTGGTGCTCAAGGTAGAGTCTGAGGACATACGTGCCGTGCCGTAAGTCTTATTCAGAGACTTTTGTGCCTTAATTCTCGTCGTCGGAGGTGATGGAAGGGCTAAGCCCTGCTTAGGCTTTGCTCCCTGTTCTTCAGGACCAGTTGTCCGCTTTACAATCGGAGACCTGTACATCTTTAGGTTTATCAAGAATGACACAGGCAAAGCGTATATAAAAAAACTTATTTGAGACAGAAGGTCTCGGCCAAAAGTGCGGGAGTACCAACTCCTAAAGTTTAAAAAAATTCAAGTTGAGACAGAAGGTCTCGCTAATAGTGCGGGAGTCCAACTCCTAATGTCGTAGCACGAAAACAAGTTCGAGGGCAAGAAGGAAACCAAAAACAAAGACAAAGGTCGTCGCTCAAACTCAAATTTGACGGCAAAAAAAAAATTTCAACGACAAAGATTGTCGCACAAACTCAAGCTTGAGGGCGGCAAAATGAAAATCAAACGAAGAGAGAAAAAAAACTATGATATATCAAAAAAAGAAGAAAAAAAATTCAAAAATAAAATGCTTTTAACTCATCAGAATTAAACGAAACCAAAATAATTTTGAGAAGAAAAACAAATCAAAGCAATCAACCGAAAAATCAGAATTCAAAAAAAATGATTTTTTTTTTTTTTTTAAAAATCAAAATTCAAAAAAAAAATCTTATCCAAAAAAAATATAACTCAAAGAAATCAATCAAAATCAATCAAATTAACTTCATTTCAGGTTCCCCTCAGAAGCCTCTTCGCCATCTTGCTAGGGATGGTAAGGAGTGTGGGAAGGTAGGAAGGGATGAAAACAAACAAGCAAACAATAACAAAAAAACAAAGAAGAGAAAGAGAGAAAAAAAATAAAGTCAAAGAAAATCAAAGAAAGAGAAAGGGGGTAAAAAAAAGAAATAAAAGAATTTACCATATTTACCAAAGAATATAAAAAAGGATTTAAGGAAAGGAAAAAAAAAATGGAAGTGAGAACATTGATGGTTCCCAATGCCCACAACATCTGTCCTGCCTGTGAAGCTAGGAGTTAACCCTGAGCTTAGGCAAACCCAACGAGCATCTTCGCGGTCATACCGAGACAGCATCGGGGCCGTACAAGCGTATGCGACCTACGAAGTGTCACGTTGGTTATAGCCTAAGTCGAGTGTTCGTCTGACTCACCAGCTCCCTACGGCATGAGACGCCGATGATCCCGAAGATTAGGCACATCCGAAGCGACATCGGACATCGCTAGGGACGCCAGCACTAATCTCGAGCATCAGTCATCTCAGGCCGAGGACAGGGCAGAGTTGGATAACGTGTCCTATTTGCAGAAACTGACATGCCTATGGACACTTTTAGGCATGCCAGGATAGAGGTACTAGACCTCGAAGGTGCTTTACAAAGGAAAGGGGAAGAGACGACAGCCGTTCAGGCCAACATCGCCTTAGTCCGATAAGGACTAGCGGATCAGCCTAAGCTGACATGCCATCTCTTTGGAGACACGAAGCGCATCAGAAGATGCTGATGTGTCTTCCCTAGGGAAGACAAGCTTCGCGTTGGGCGCCATGTATGTAATGTGTGTGCGGATTTTGTGCAACGTGAAGTTGCCGCAAGATGTCCAAGTGGCACGCGCTAGCTGGCAGCACGTCCTAGCTCGTCGGTATGGGGTCAGGGTCCTTGGACATCCTATCACACATCGCAAACAGAAGTTCGCGTGCCTGTGGCGAAGAAAGGTTGTGGTATCCTTTCTTCAGGTCTGCCACAAAAAGAAAAAAAAACGAGAGAAACAGAAACTTGAAGGAGGAACAACAGGTCTGGTGTCACCAGTTGTTCCTAGCCGCGGTGAACTGTCATGAAAATCTTACAAAACGAAAAGTCACCCCCCCTTACTGACAGTTCAGGCTATCAACCCACTCCTTCCCTGTACCTGGCTAGGGTACAGGCCCAACCTGTAAAGAAAGCAAACAAAATAAAAATAAAAATAAAATTCAAAACAAAAGGAAGGATGGGGGAGGGATGCTGGGGACAAGAGGAGGGAGAAGCTTCATGAGGTTACCTGAAATAAAGACAAATTTAGTTCAAATAATCATAATATATTGATTTAAAAAAAGGAGATAATCCAAACATCATGTAGGTTAACGACTGTAATCAATAAACGACCACAAAAAAATCAAACCTACATTTATAATATAATGTACATTGGAAATATGTATTTACTTACAACTTAATTGACCTATATTTCTAAACTTCGCGCCACCTATAACTCCATCATTTACAACGAATACAAACAAAATGTTTAATAAGCTTCAAAGCAAGGTATACTATTTGAACTGGTTAATTATCAAGAGAATAAGGTTGCTCAATGAATCAAAGTCTTGAAAATCACTCTACGATAAACTAGGCTATACGAGAAAGTAGCTGACAAGCTGTACGCCGGGGCCTTTTGTGCACAAAAATCCCGATGCAGTATTATAAGAATATCACTAGAAAAGCAAATCATCTATATATCTAGTTAGGATACGTCTCAATAAGATATACACGGGCAACCCAATTTAAAAGAAAATCTAGAAACATATTCAGTACATTGTTCTTTTGTCGTATCTTTACGTCGTTATCTTATCTTAAAATATGAAAATATGAGTAAGTGCTTAACCGCTTGAAAATTTTGGGTATGATTACTTCCTACTGATTAATTACTAATTGAAAAACATTTTCGGAACTTGACTTAAATATTGAAAGACTAACACGTCACTTGCTAATTCATCTTCAGACCCAATTTGCATCTTTTTTTTCTTTCATTCTTCTTTAAAATTAAACAACATACTAGGTTCTTGGAAGTTATCACTGCTTATTAACACGACTTGAACTGATTTATAATTTAGGATTTAACAAAAAGGGTGCAATAGTTGCATCACTGTGCAAAGCTAGATAAAGGCAATTCAGAATTTTTCTAACAGTTCCAACCCTACGAACTGATGGTTTTTACCTAAGCATTTTTACAGAAAGGCTTAAGGTACACCTTCCCTTTTTTTCTTTACAGCCCTAATTCTAACACATGCATTTAATCCATATATGACAAACTAAAGAACCTGTTTCCGCGTTTCCTTTAATCCAGGGTGATTTGCTGGCTGCTAACTTGGGCCACTTCCAGGGTGAGAGGGGATGCCCTAGCTTGTCCTATTATTTGGCGTACCGCTGGGCACTTAGTGCGGAGAATTCGCCTGCTTCGGTTTTTCTCTTATTTTGCTTCTCTGTTTTTTTTTTGTGTTCTATATAATTAAGCCTAATAATGGATCAATTACCTTTTTGTATGTAAATCCCGGTCGTGTCCCTAATCTGATATCGCGGCGTGCCTGCGAATTATGGGCACCGTGTGAGGTTAATTGGAGGCCAGGGATTGGGGCACAGGGGCCTTCACATATTTCCCCCGGATGTTCGCCTTGGTATAACTGCCTCAGCTTTTTCCGTCTCTTTATGTGATTTTGCTCACCTCCCCGTTTGAAATACGTATGGGTTTGGCGTGGGCTTATATTGCCGCTGCAGGTTGCGTCTGGCGGAATACCTGCCAATTTTCACCGAGTTTGGATATAATTCTGCAAATTATAAACGTAAATTGAATTATCTGAGCATGGATGGCTCAGATAATTAAGGAATTTAAATCGTAAAAAAAATGAAAATTACCTCAAGTAGTTGTTGTCTCCGGCGGCTGTCAGGTTGTTATGTGCTTCTTCTTAACGAAAGCACAGCATCCATGGCAGCTGTCGGAGGCAACAGCTACATAAATAATTGGTAACTTTACAACCAGGTGTGTAAGTGCCTTTACATTTCAGCGCACAGATGGCGCGAAATATTGTAAATACTGGCTCACATTACAACCAAACAATTTCAAATTCAAAAAATATTCATGTACCACTTTTATATTGGCTGCACATCAAAATATTTTCAAATATCACTTTTATTTTGGCAATACTGAACGTCCGACTGCCAAAATAGAAAATTGCTCTATTCCGACGACCAGTCCGTCGGATGCTGGCAGTTGGCAGTTCCAGTTTTGTGCACTTTCATATTTTAGACAGCGAACTTTTTCATGCGTTGGACGTCGGCAGTCGCAATTGTGTTTCATACTTAATTTGGGCATTTTTCGTGATAAAGTGTGCGATATTTTGTTGTAAAAATAATCAAAATTGCGTGTGGAAAATCATTTTTCAGGGAAGTTAAATAATATAATAAGCAATTATACAGTATTTTCTTTGAAATATGTGCAAAAGCTGTATAAATAAAAGCTGAATTACCAAAAATAATGACCATTTTTCTTGATGGTGCTCGTTTGTTTACATTTGAGATTTATCAGAGTTTTGGTTCGCCTTATTGGTTTCAGCGACAGCTGACGGAAGTTTTTGCCTGAGGGCTCGAATAAAACTTTAAAGAAATTAAAATATTTTTCTACCTTTCGGTATTTTAGGTTTCTAAAAGATAAAGACTTCAGAGAACTATGGTTAAAATCCATTGGTAGAACTGATTATATACCATCCGATGGTAGTAATGTTTGCGAGGACCACTTCGAATAAGTCACAAATTTACTACTTCCATGGTG